>CABFOW010000421.1:245608-260614 GCA_902141385.1 Timema californicum
TAAAAATGTATTAAAAATAAATTATTTGATGATGTATTGGATAGAGTAGTAATATCTAATTTTATTTGGACATTAAAATTTCAATATTAAAATTTTGTATTTAAAATGTTAATACTTTTTTTTTATTAAAGTGTTTCAATGTGTAAATATTATTTTTGTAGGCAAAGAGGTTCGCGTTCATTTCAATAAAACTTCACGTTTCTAAAATACAGCTAACATTTCCTAAAATTTAAATTTAAAAATATAAGTTTTAAAATTATTAGTTTATAGCTGTAATTATTTCCACACATATTAAGATAAGTATAATTCAAAGGAATGGAAAAATTCATCCCTCCATTACTTATAATTTAAGAGATAAGTCCATTTGTTCCGAGCTGTATATCGATATAATCACTGAATTTACAACAAGCTACTTCGAACTTCTATGAGACTTTGTTTCCAATACAAACTTTTGAATTAATACAAATAGGATAGTAGTAATTAAAAGTCAGACTCAGAATTTATTAGGTGCTAATTACTTTAACATGCATTTAAAAAACAACAACTCATAAGCAATGAATTAAACTTATTAGAGTGTATATTTCAAGATATTGCTTGATGAAATATTTGTGAACACGTGTCACACTTTTTATTTATCACCCAAGAATCAATGTATAATTAATCTTTATTCCATGATAATGATAGTTTATGTCACTGATAGCCTTTACCATAAATAAAGATTTAAAATCATATTTTTAAATGAATAAACGATATAACCATAACTATTAATCTAAATACTCTAATTATTAATATATCATTGAAGCGTTGATTAAAAGGCCAGATTAAATTTAAACAGAAGTATTTTTTTTATAATCTAACACTTAATTACGAAACTGGTATATCACCTGAATGATATCCCGTTTAGGAAATCAAAGCAAGGGACTGTGTGCATTTATGGATGACTTCCTTAATATTAAAAATTCTGCTATAAACTTGAACTCTAACTGCCATGGTCAGAATCAATTATGTTATTGTTGAACTAACTTTACCATAAGTAATCATCACTTCACTATACTATAAAGCCACACGGCTGACTCACTCACCGACATTAATGTTTACCCACTTCCAGATGAGCTAGAAACTTAGAAATTTGGAAGACTTATAACTTATAGGCTGTAACCGACTGGAAAATTCCAAAAAGTTTAAATATTTTCATTTTCAAGCCCCGAAAAACCTTCAAAATGACGGAGAAACTTTAAAATCAGTGCGACCTTTCTTTGGAGGCCTCTTGTGGCTAAAAGGTAAGACCTATCAAAAAAGGATTGCGCCAGATCTATATTCTTTGATTTTAGTTAAATTTTGCAAATTTTCCACACATTTTTAATTTTCTGACACACTTATGGGACAGCTAGAATCATAAAATTGTAAAAATAAATCAACGTTCAAAACAACGCTGGAATTAGATAAGTTTACACTCACCGGGGTTTGGGGGTGGAGCCCACAGCGAGAAAAGCAAGTATATGATATAAGACCACATTGGATGGCCCATTCATTAGACTAATGACTTGACTATTCTATGACAATTTATGATTCATCATTAGCCCTGTGAAGATTTGAAGGTCCAAGAAAGAAACTATAGATTATGGTCCGGAGATGATTGGTGGACAGATACCGTTTGAAATTGATACTAATGGTCGATCCCGGGTAGTAAAGAATAATTCCTCATAAATCTATATCAAAATGAATGACACAATGTGATGTTGAGATACTTCTCTCGTATACACAAAATGTTAGATTTATTACATCTTTCTTTAGAATTACGATACATTTATCTTATTGTAATTACTATTTTTATTTTGTAATAGTTCTGTTAAATAAAAGAAAGAAATTTATTAAATTAATACAATTTTATTTTATTTAGTTAATTAGTTAGTATATAGAGTATTACAATTGAAGAGTGTAATGGGAGAGTTGTAGTAGTTCTTAAAACTCGTTATACGAAATTAATAGTTTTTCAAAACAAATGTTTTTATATATTATTATGTTTATATATTTACAATAATTTTCTCAAATGAATGAAGTTATCGTCCAAATTCTCTAAAGTCTTGAAAATTAAGACATATAAATGGGTGTTGATACGGTTTTAGTTTAAATTTAACCCTGTCTTATTACAACTCTGGGCTATCTGTAGATCTTTAAACCGGCTTAAGGATGAGAAAGGTATATTTTAGAGATTATCTACCACTATTCGCGCGTAGAGCAGGTGGTAAGCCATTTAGGAGTAACGCACCTTTTGAACTCCCGCATGAGGGTAATCCTCTACCTCCCAATCGTCGAAAATCTAGTCTAGACTATCTTAACGCCTTCGTCCCCGTGATCATAGATACTGTTTAAAAATGCGCGCATGCACTATTACAGTAAAATATATACGTTCAAATATTATTCAAAGGTGCCCTAGCTCTTTATGTATTGTTTATAACCTTCATAGGTGGATATGCGTTATAAAAAGCAAGTTTACTGAGGGTTTTTTTTGTCGATGAGGGGTATGTCAGGGTTCAAATCCAGGCCAGCTTTATTATTTCTAATCTCCCCCCACCTAAACGTGGGTGCATTATCACCACGCTCTTACATCCTTCTCTCTTCCCCATTAGCGTAACTAATAGGTATGTGAGCCTTATTAGTATCCGCATGCTTTAACTTGCCAATAGTGAGCTAGGATGGATTGCCATTGACAGGGAGGTCAGGTTATGAATCTCGGTTGGGTGTACTAAGGGTATTTTATCTCTACAGGGTTTACTATTCCCCCTTCACGCATATGCAAGTATATTTTCTCTAAAATTATATATTCCCTACACTTATTTGATAAGCGTAAATTAATGTACGTTTATAATACGAACACGTAATAAAACTAGGCGAAAAAATATTAATAATACTTTAAATTTTAAATCAGTTGTTTGGGAACTAAACTCATAACATTTGCTTTGCAAACAAATTTTTTCAAAATGAAGCAAATCAATCTTCTCATGTTCAAGGTCACTATTTTGTATATATTTTTTGGCTAGGGAGCGTCTTGAGTTACATAATGGGAGGCGATTGGGGGGGTATTCATTATTTACTTGCATTTTTTAACGAGGTGGGTGGTGGTAGGGGGGCCAGTAACAATCTTACGTAATGTTTATTACCATCGTTTATCTTGAAGCAAAATCTAAATTAACTATACATTTTTACTTTCATTTAATTTACCTAATATATGTTATACCTATTCTTACTGCAATTAAAGTATTCTAAAATATCTTAGCCATCGCTTGTCTAAAAATAATTAAATGATTAAAATAACATAGTCTATCAAATCGTGAAAGATTACGTAAGATAGAGTGGGGGTGGGGTAGAAAGATGGTGATCGAAGATCTTACGGTACTTTAAGTAATTTAAGGACGTTTACTTTATGACTCAACGTATAACGATACCGATAACATAAGCACTACTGCAGCTTACCCCAGATCATACCAGCAATATAAGGACGGGAGTGTTAAATCATGTAGTCACATACTTTCAAGGACACAATCACCCTACCATTACACATTAGCGTAAGTGCGTATAACCCGAACGGGTAGTAAGACGCGGTGCTAATAATAATATGAATAATAATAATCTTCTCATGTTCAAGGTCACTATTTTGTATATATTTTTTGGCTAGAGGGCGTCTTTAATTACATAATGGGAGGCGATTGGGGGGGTATTCAATATTTTCATGCATTTTTTCACGAGGTGAGTGGTGGTAGAGGGGCCAGTAACAACCTTACGTAATGTTTATTACCATCGTTTATCGTGAAGCAAAATCTAAATTAACTATACAATTCTACTTTCATTTAATTTACCTAATATATGTTATACCTATTTTTACTGCAATTACAGTATTCTAAAATATCTTAGCCATCGCTTGTCTAAAAATAATTAAATGATTAAAATAACATAATCTACCAAATTGTGAAAAATTACGTAAGATAGAGTGGGGGTGGGGTAGAAAGATGGTGATCGAAGATCTTACGGTTCTTTAAGTAATTTAAGGACGTTTACTTTATGACTCAACGTATAACGATACCAATAACATAAGCACTACCGCAGCTTACCCCAGCTCATCCCAGCAATATAAGGACGGGAGTGTTAAATCATGTAGTCACATGCTTTCAAGGTGTTAATATTTGATCAGAACGGAGTATACGTCTCGCGGTCATATTATAATGGGTCACTGAAGGTTCTTAAGTCAATCATGTTTCCGCCTCTCGATAAAACTGTGTGGTAGGTTGACATCTTAATGACCCTCAGCCGTGCAATCTGATTCCCTCTACGCTCCGTTTGGGTCGTTTTAGGTGTGTTCATAAGTTCTCGAGTCGGGAGGCATCTCCCGAGGACTTCTTCTACTTCCTGCCACATTCCTTAGATCCCAGCATAGTTCTAACACTAGGGGGGGTCGGTCGTTAGAACAGTCATAACCAGAATAACTCGCATTCCACGTGATCATCGCAGCTCCAGACAATTATTTCAAATGTTCGTATTAATGAGAACGTACGTAGTTCTCGTGATGTTAACTCAACTTCCTTGGAATGTTCTGATAGAGAATGGGGGGGTTCTAGGTAGGGGGGGGTGTATTGGGGTTCAGGGGGAGATATAAGAGAAAGGAGAAGTCAAGCTCAATTCAAACTGCAGGGCGCGCATTAGTGGTTGGGCGTTCAAGAGTTCTGTCTCCAATTAAAACAGAATTATTAGAATTTGAAAAAAATACTGCTCATATTTAGAATTATACTTTCCCAATTGTATCGCCAACGAAAACAATTGTTTGAAAAATGTTAAATTAAGATTTTATTTTTGCATTGCGTCTACTATCTGTCCATGCTATACTCATGTAAGATAATTACTCCATTGGGGTAGGGATGAGGAAGGAAATTCTAGAGGTATTCTACTCGAATTTATGTGGAAGGAGATTAGGAAACCATTTATAATAAAACCACCCTAAATAGACTCGACCTGGATTTTAACCCTGATCTTCTCTTAAGCAGTCCCCTCTAACACTAAAGTGACGCCTTAGAGCTTAGACCATTCAGCTTACTGAAGTGGGTAAAAATTGTTTCATTGTTATAAATTTGCTGAAAAAATAAGTGCGGCCTCATTAAATATTAAAATCAAGATTGGTAAAATAAAAATTTACCATCAAGGTTTGGATGTGTGTGTGTGATTATATTTATGGCAAAATAAACATATAATAATAGCCAAGCTACTAAAACTATTATTACAATTGCTATAAAGGATGTATAAATAAACTTTCATTAATAACCTAAGAACAAAAAATTGCTGTATCACTTAATTTGTTAGGCTCACTAGTAGTACACTTTCTTTAATATCTAGAGTATTAAATAATGCTGTATCAATTGTTTGCGTGGACCTTTTTACACCCTTCCATTAAGAGCAATGGGATACTAAACTATGCACAAGAAAAAACTTAGCTTCATCAATCTAGCCTTATGACTACTTTTTTTCTTTAAATTTTACTTTCCGTAGTGTTCGAGGAAAAGCTATTTCACACTCGAAGTAAGCTGTGAAAATAGGAACTTGTAGTTCTGACAAAACGTAAGCAGTAAGTAATCCGCTTCAATTTTTTTTTCCTTGGAGAAGGGTGGAGTAGAAAAAAAAAATGATATGCTACCGAAGCGCGGAAAGTTGTTGGTAAGTGCAGTGTAGTGTACCGGGTGACTGAGCATGATGGATGGAATAAAGAAAAAAAAGGCTAGAGCCCACCCAAGTCATCGTTCTGGCCTCAGTGGTTTTGTGCGATGGGCGTATGTATTTATACTTATGAGGGATGGATGGTAAGNTCATTTCTGTTTCAGAAAGGAAGCGAATGGGGAAAATATTGTTAACATAAATACTAGTAATAATAATAATAAACATTGAAATGACAGCAAGATAAAGATGCTCCCAAACCAATATCTCGATATTCAAACCCACGCAAGTGTGTCTACAGTATTTCTATATATGACGAAAATAATAATGTAAGTAAACAAGATATGATAAGAATATTATTATTATTAGCACCGCGTCTTACATACTACCCGTTCGGGTTGTACGCACTTACGCTAATGTGTAATGGTAGGGTGATTGTGAGATTAAATGGAGGACCTACAGTTTAAGAGGTGGAGGAAGGGTTTGGTAATCAGATAAATCTGTGCCGGGACCGAGGATTGAACCCCGGACCCCCAGCACAGAAGTCCAACAACTTACCCCTAGACCACCAGGTCACCTATGATAAGAATAAATAGGTAGGATTTAATACTTATTGAATGTACACGAATATTAATTTTACAAAAGTAGAAAGAATATCATACATTTGAAACTTTTAACATATCAAAGAGAAAAGTTTATGGCACATCTAAAATTAAATAAAACACATTAAAAAATAAATACAAAAGTAATGTATGAGGTTTAGAATAAAGGGAAACTTTTTAATATAAATATGAAAAGATTAAACCAAGAAATTATATAACAAGGGAATGCAACTTATAATTAGGCCTATATTAAAATGAATTTTTCTTTATAATAAAGGATAAGTCCATGCGAACCAATAAAATGTGTCAGATAAAAAGTTATTAGTAATATAACCAACCACCTTAAATTACAATCCATTTACAATGTAAAAACCTCTATGCAATTTTGCAACCTAATAAAATATTAATTATTTACTTGGTCTGACTAAAATGTTATTAAAATATCTTAATTACTCGTGTTTGTAACATAATGTATGTTTAACTATTATTTTAATTTTTATTTCAGGTAAGAAATTACACCTTCATGCTAAGTCGTAGATTAAGGTAAGATTTTACAAATATTTGATATTGCATATAAAATAATAAAACTCTATGTCATAATTAATAATATTGTGTACTTAATTTTTGTTTAGTATAGGTTTTGTAGTAAACATAAATTTCATTATCTATCAAAAAATATTTGAAAACTTATGAAATGTAACGTGAGCCGCTGTATTAATATCTTTATTTTAAAAACATGCAAGTGTCCTTGGAGATTTCTCTCTATCTTATTCCCTTGTTTTCTTTCTTTCTCATGTTCGTAGTAATATCTCACTAGGCCCTAAGGCCAAACCTCAGATTTAAATTGTAACTTGAGGACGCGTAAAAAGTAATAAGACGTAAATTTAACCAGCCAAAACAGGGGCGCCCGCATGAGAGAGCCAGTGGAGCAATAGCCCCCCTGAGATGTTGATAGTTTGAAACATTTTTCCTATGTTGTATCTTATTTTCAAGAAACAAGGATTGCCTTAGAAAACGTATTTTGACGCTTCAATATAATCAATTCTCCCCCCCCCTCCAATCCATACCCCCACCCCCCCAAACCGCCGGTTTTTCCTCCCTGGAGAAAATTCATGTGGGTGCCTTAGAGCCAAAACCCTCTCCTTTTGGGGGATGGCTGAGTGGTAAAATAAGAACACTACCGGAGTAGATTAGACTGATTCGATCCCAGGCTGGCCTTAAGATAAATATGTTTATAAGGATTATTTATACAAAACAATTATTTAAAATCTGGCCACAAAAGTATAGTAGGCCTACGCATAATTAGGTGTTCCCGTCCTAGGTAAACATAATTTGCAAGTCTTTTGTGCCAGCCATCCCTTACAGCAGGGGTTTCTAACCTTTTTATGAAAAAGATTAGATTTTGTGTTTCAATATGTTCCCCAAACCCAAACTGTCGAAATAATTATGATAATCATCATCACTAGTTCTATTAGGTAAATGAATTACTTAAAAATTTATCAATAGATGGGTTTCACTCTGAATATGGATATCAAAAAATAAAACACTAATAATTGGTAAATAAATTATGTTTGACAGTAATTAAAATTAAAAGCACAAATTTATAGTCAAATGAATGGACTATATTAATAAAAATATATTAAAACCAAGAACAATTCATTGTTGAAGTCATAAACACCAAAATTTTCCTCGATACTATAAAAGTAAATAGTCAAAACTTGAGTAAAATGTTTATAAAGTTTAGAAATTTATAAAAAAACATGGAACATTTTAAAAAACAAAAATTATCCTTTAAAGGTTTATGAAAATTTGAGAAATAAATAAATAAAATATCACTCTCAGTTATTTTGTCCACTATGTCTTAATATACATTTCGTTGATGGGAGATATTTTTGGTAATCCATGCAACAATCACCTGGCTTGAAAAAAAAAGGAGTGGGGTGATTAGTACGAGTTATAAAACACAAGTTGTTTCACGACATTCCATTTTGTCTTACATAACTTTTTAAAATTCATAAACATTTTAGTCAAATTTTGATTATTTACTTTACAATATTTACAACCTTTTGTTTATGATTTCAACTGTTAATTTGTTATTCTTTTTAATATATATTTATTAATCTGGTTCAATAAGTTTAATTATTGTTAGACTTCATATATTGAAAAGTGTCTCAAGATAATAACAAATATGTTTTATAAAATTACTCAATGGCCACGTATCAACATAGGTATAATTCTCATGGGAATATATTTATCAGAGACTATTTATTATTTAGTCGAATGAGGAAACTAGTGATTAAATATCTCAAATATACAATATTAACAAGCTCTACTTACCCTAGCAACACTCCACGATAAGCTACTGGGTAACTTCTCCTTTATCGACCAAATAGCTCTGGTCCCCTTTAAACACTTTCCCTCAACATTAAGGCTAGCTAACCACGTGAGCCAAGACAAGGAAAGGTTGACACGAAAGGGTTGGTGTCAGATGATGAAGTTTGCGCTCTCTCGACGTCACCCTTGTCCTCCGCAACCCTGTACTAATTTGGAGACCATCTTGTAGCTGTCTTGTTTCACCTGAGAAGACACCCCTCACCCCAACCCCACGCTTTACACTCCCCCTTTACCTTTTACCACTACCCGACGACTAACCACTCCCTAAATCACACGTCGCACTCATCACTTGACACTTGCATTATTGTCTCACGTCTTCTTGTTTTGTTTTTGTTTTTTTATATCACCATGTATTACCATCTGTTCAAGCAATACGCATATATTATAATTACTCTAAGGGGATAGGGATGAGGAAGGAAGCATTTTAGAGGTAGTCTATCCACATTTTCATGGAAGTAGAGGGGTAAATAATTTAGGGGGAAAAACCTCTTTACACTCGATCAGGATTCTAACTCCGAAATCCCCGTCATCAGTAGGCCAGTCTAACACAAGAGCAACGCCTTAGATTATTCGGCCTTATAGCGTATAGCCCGAATGGGTAGTAAGAAGCAGTGCTAAAAATATACGGTCTTCATGGGGTGGAGATTTTAGTTCCTAATGTTGCACTCAATTATGTATTCCTACTGTATAACTGTATGTGAAAAATAATATTCGTATTTACTCAAAGGTTTTTCCCATGAAAATTGTTCCTTACAAATATTCATAACTATAATATAGTTTTTTATAAATATTCACATTTATTTCATTACTATATTTCATCTAAATTTGTGTGAATTTGTATAAATATGTTAAAATTACATCTGTATATGAACATTTAATTGTACATTTGGGACTGGCGTGCACATATTGTACAGCTAGCCATCCAGGTTCGTCAAACACATTGACTAATATTGACTAGTATATTTTGTGTTATTTACATTAATTAAACATTTTGTGGAGCTATATTGATATTTACAAAAGCACGGTTTAATAAAAACAATATTTTTATTTGTGTTGCGTACTGTATAGTTAATATTGGCATAATTATAATACAGATTAATTAGTTTTGGAATTTGAAATATTACAGCTTTAAATATATTTTTAATTTACTATCTAGCTAAGCTTATCCATGCCGGTTTCACAAAGACACATAGTTAAATCGTAGCTACGAGTTAAAATAATAATAAATGACTATATTAAATATCTCAGGGTTTTAATTAAATATTAATTTTTTTAATCGCTTGCAATTTTAATCAGTAGTACAGTATGTACAAAACCATTTTTATAGTAATAATATTTTATTTAAAGATCGCTCCATTTTTGTGCAGCACATTAACTCTTAAATTCACCTCAATGTAGATGCGGCTTATACAAATTAGTATAGACACAAACTTTTCCATAAACGAATATATCAGGTAATTGTATTAACTGATTACAATGAAAAAGATGAAACACTTTTAAAAGATAACTAAATATAAACCTTTTTTTAGTGATTAAAATAAGTGAAAATAATTGCTTAAAATATCACCCAATCGGCAATAAAACAGATAAGTTATATTCTATTCTATTGGTTTTATTAGAAAAATGATATAACTGGTTAATAATATAGATAAATTATATCTATATTTAATTTATTCTTTACAAATAAGTTTTAATTTGAAAGGTGTCTTAACTCAACCGTAAGTTTATCCTTAATCGAATTAATATGATGAACCATAATTGTTGGTATTTTCAAGTTGTGATTTTATAGGAAAATAAAAATTAATTTATTATATAGACTACACATATGCATATGAAATTGAAATTGATTTTTTTTAGCACAGCGTCTTACTATACATTTGGGTTAAACGCTTGTGTATGAATTACGTTAGTGGGTTATGGAAGAGGAAGATTGAATTTAGAGAAATTATACCCACATTTGCGTAGGAGGAGAGAGAGAGAGGGAAACTATTTAGGAAAAACAGCCCTCAATAAACCCGACTAGGGTTGAAACACGATCGGCAGTCTAGGCTATTGCGATGGTAGCACCTTAGACCATGTGGCCACTGAAGGGGGAGGGGGGGAAATTAATTTTAATGGGAGTGAAGTTAAAATTTATAAAATAAAACAAATACAGATTTTTAGAACTAATAATTGTTCACGGAAACCGAGTAAATAACCAAGGCGGTTTGACTAAACATTTTTTCAAAGGTGTGTATTATTTTCGTACGAGTTTGTCTTACTATTTAAATGTTCAAATCACTAGAAATAAAACTGAAAGTTTTGTAAAAATTTTATTATTTTATAAGCTACAAATTGATAACAATATTAATTATATTATTCAATTCTAATTTCCAATAATCACAAGACGCCATTTAACTAGCCATCACTGATAATAATGATAATAATAATAATAGTGTTACTATTAGCACCGCGTCCTGCTACCCATTCGGGATACATGCAGGCTGATTGTGAGATGAAATAGAGGACCTAAAGTTTAACGTGGGATCCAAACAATGGTGGATACCTGGCATTCCTCACATTCACAAAGTTGTGATTAATACACGTCTTGTCAGAGGTAAAGAAAGGGTTTGGCAATCAGATAAATCTGTACCGGGACCGAGGATTGAACCCTGGACCTCCAGCACAGAAGTACAACACCTTACCCTTAAACCACTAGGTCACTAATAATAATAATAATAATAATAACACAAATATAAATTTGAAGTAATTAATAACTAAAACAAAACGGCGTCAGAATACGCAATGCTACATTTGCAACAATCTTGTATTGCGGGTCATCTATCAGAGAAACTTCACGGCGTTCCCAAGAACATCGTCCATACTAAATAAACTAAAGGTAGGATACTGGCGTGAAGAATATTTTATAAAATACAAATATATTATATTTGCAGTAAACATTGATAGCACTTTAATATTCTATTTGTATTGATTGTATGGATCAAAATTGTCAGCTGAAGATCACATGACTTGACTTGTTGTATGAATATATTAATATGGTTTTAGTAACCTTTTAAATAACATAAAAGTTATTCTTATATGAACCAGAATGTACCAAATTGCTAACATAATTCAAACCAAAATATTATTTTAAAAAAAAGAACATATAAATTATAACTAAACGATTTTGTAATTTATTGGAATTGATTTCACGCTAAAAAAACAAAACAACCCCAACAGTCTCCTCCTAGCAACGTATTTGTCCATTGACTGAGAGTAACAAACCTCTATCTCGAGTGTCGTGGAGGAAGGGAACTCTAGCACTCTTCCTCTCCAGAATCAATTTATTGCGGCCTGCTGTCGACTCTCAAGTTTATTTACGCCAACCTTTCCTTCCCAGCACACGACCTTACCCCCATACTCCCTCCTTCTTCCCCCCCCCCACCCCACACTTGTCTCTTTAATTGAAAGATTGAGTACAACAATGGCCGACTCATACATTTTCATCAAAACACTTGTTCACACTTTACATTAATTTTCTCATAACTCTATCGAAAACCTCTACGTTGAGGAACTGCCAAAGGACGTTTTACGTCAAAACAAGAAGTAGCTGTACTCTTCAAAAATAAACACAAATCCTTTTTTTTCTCAATCCTCCGTGTCTTACCTACCTGTTCAAGCTAAATATATGTATAGTAAATTATTATTCTAAGAGTTTGGGTATGAGGAAGGAAGCATTTTAGAAGTAATATAGCCTCGTTTGCGTGGAAGGAGAGTGGGAAAACATTTAGGGAAAAACACTCAGTTGACCTGGCGGGGATTCAAAACCTGGTCTCCCCATCATCAGAGAGCCAGTCTAGCACAAGAGTGACGCCTTAGACCATTCATCCACTGTAGTGGATCACAAATACTTTTTAATTCTCTTGAGTAAATTATTTATTTATTTATTAGCACCGCTTCTTACTAACCGTTCAGGTTATATACCTGTGTACTAATTACACTAATGGTTTAGGTATTATAAAAGTGTATTTTAATGAAGTGCGCCCACATTTGCGTGGAAGGAGAATGGAAACCAAATTAAGAAAACCACCCTTGATGCACTAAACCGGGATCGAACTCCGGATCTTCCCATCCATGGCAGTTTGGTAGCGCGTTGGACGGGGATTTTTTTCTGAATAGTTTTCCCATCTCTATTTCCACCATTCTGGTTATAATTCCTCCAAAATTTATTTCCTCTTTACTATCCCTTTAGTGTAAATCTGCCCATATCCTGTAAGGGTAAAATGTTACCATCCAGATGGTAGGAAGTATTTCACAACAATACATATATTAATTTCGAAGCTATAGCAAAACCACACATTTTAATTGAAGACAACAAACTCAATGCTAAACAACCAAGTATAATGCCATAAATGTCAGTAGTACATTCTATATAAATAAACTCATTTATACCCTATTTTAGGTTAAACGAGCTACTTTATAGAATTTGATCCGACAACTCTGATTTTTTCAACTCTAATAAAAACCCATTACTGTTGAAATTGTGTCGTGGTGATGGTTGATCGAGACAGGCCTTTATGTAGCTGCAAAAATGGGAATAATTGAACTCTTTTGGGGTGTATGCCTATAAGTAGTTAAAACTAAATATTATGAATTACCTTTTTACCTTGGTTGAGATCGGGTTTTTTTCATGTTTCAGGCATACCTATTAGATACTCTCGATTAAACATTGGTGGGATAAATATAATTTGTTACGTGGTACGGAATCAAGAAATACGTGAAGGTTTCAGAGTCCTTAATAAATTACGTTTCATTAGAGTAATAACGTGTTACAAACACCCATAAAGTACATGGAATAAGCCCATGTTAGAGCCATACTAAACGAGTGGCTGTCATCTTTTGGCGAAGATAGGGCCAACCTATGTGGATTTAGGGTGTAATGCGGTATGACTAACTAACCCTTCGGTCGTTAATCTCAGTTTTCTAAACAAGTGTTGCTACTTTTTCATTCAAGTAGCTCCTCATTTGTACTAACGAGGCTGAGTTGACCTCGTTATAGAGCCGGAAATCGAAGCCGGGACCACTGGATCTGGTGTCCCAACTGTTCGGAAATTGTTCTTTCCAATTATAAATAAAAACATATTTAGAGTTCATTTCATTGTTTTTAAATGTATAATGCATGTTTAAAACAAATTTGATTTAAAATGTTTGTGTAATGACTTCCAAAACTTTTAAACACATATTATGGTAAATGTTGTTCATTTAAATGCGAATTAACTTCAACAACGTTCCAATAACAAAACGTTTCCCCAGTTTAGGAAATGTATTCCCTCATTGGTTTGTTAGGTAATACAGACTTCGCAGTAATGTTTATATTCGTTGAATTATAACATTAATGAAGTAATAATTGAGCTTTTATGATATTTTTAACCAAAGATATTTATTTTTTACAAATATACAATCTTACACATCAGGTTTTCCATGGGGATGTAAAAAAAATGAGTTTACATATGTACACTTTCCACACGGCAGAAAAATTGAGAATTCACTAGAAAAATCGTGTTTTCTTTGGAAGCTACTTTATTTTTTAGGCCATCCTGGCATACTAATCTGTCCCTTTGTCAAAATATGTTCAGCCAGTTTCTTTTTATTTAAATTACTGGAAATGGACTTATCAAATTATATATATGTTTTTGACATGCAATTCGCCAGGGGTTTTAAATTATTCCCGAGATGAGTTTGATTTGCTTTTATGCTTCATTGTAGCAAGATATTGAGCTCACTGGTCTTGATGATGTATTATTTGAGTATTAAGGTGTGCAAGCGGATTAAATCCACGCGATTACTATGTATCGTACGTACATGACTGTTTGTATTTTCATAATGAACGTTTTTTGACAGCATATTAATTAGCAGAGTATTATGTGGTTGATGATGCCTTTGGTTTCACGGAAAACCTTTTCGCCAAGATAATGTTTTGCCCTTTGCCCTGCTGAGTGCAAGTCTAAAACCTATTTTGTGGGATGGTGGGCAAGAGGGTGAAAGGCGTGGCGTGGCTTCACAACTGAACAAAGTATCCTTCCGTGCCGAAAAGAACAGATGGATCGTGGAAACCGTAGATGGCGCTAGCTACCAGACAGATCTTGCGGAAAAATAATGAGTTTGGAAATAAGTTCTCTCGAGAATTAGTGAAATTTTTATGGTGATAATTTCAATACCCCTTCAAATATAGTGGTTTAATGTTTATTAATTATTATATTTTCGTATTTTTTTGTTATGAAGCCGGAAGTTTTCTATTTAAAGATGTCAATTTTATCAATATTTGATCAGTGTT
>CABFOW010000421.1:261611-276877 GCA_902141385.1 Timema californicum
AGCCCACACGGAAGTTGGTCTTGTAAACGCCACTTAAATTGTTCTACCTCGTAACACTTAATATAACTCTTCATACATCCCGTCTCTCGAGGCTTCTCTCAATAACTCTTCTTATTTCATTTCCATAACCCATTTTCCCTCGCCCTACCGCTCGTGTGGGATTGTTCTTGCGCGTTATTAAATCGCTCTGGTTGGGCCAGACTCTGTCTGTCGGTGATGGCTTTGGACCTTTTCTTTCCAGGAATCTTTCTACTTCGTTCCAAACCCTATTTTACACCTCCCTCTTGACATCTTGTTAGTACTTTCATTAAACCCCTGCTGTGAAAACGTTTCGTTAAATGAAACTCTCGTAGTATCTACCCGGGTGATTCCGTGTGTTTTTGACGTTTGAACAAAAATACACTTGAGATATTACTCAATTTGGATATGTCGTCCAAAATCAATACCTTGAAATATTAACGAATTTAACCTTGTAAAAAACTATAGAAAATTGTTTACCTTGGTATTGCCTTATAAAGCTGTAGGAAAGAGTATATTTTAATAAACAATTCTTAAAAAGAGATTGGTTCTTAGTAATAAAAATAATAATAATAATGTCGTGTCTGGGCTACATCAATTTGTGGCTCATTTTTCGGAAAGGTTATCCGGTACTAATGCAACGTTTCCAGGGGATGTCCGGATATACTAATCATACAGGATGTTTCGGTCGCTCTCGGCCCCTGAGTTTCTTTTATAACTTTCAAACTAATTGACGTAATTGGTGTATGAGAAGCACTTGGGGGCTAAGAGCGGGCGAAACTTCCTGTACATATTTTTCATGGAGGCTCTTTCCATGCCCCAATGAGGTGAGAGGACGATGGTGGTTAATATGAGGGTCTGGAGACGCTGAAGATCATGACTTAACTTAGGCTTGATTAACAAAACCCTCGTTACTACGGGACTTACTACCCTTTAGATAAAAAAAAATCCCCCAGTACCAGCTTAGAGTCAAATTCAGGACCTCTAGATAAGCATCCGGGGGCTCTTATTACTTACCACGGGACCGGTTTAGTAATAATATATTATAAAGGCTTTTTATGAATAAGTATGCTATTTAAATTTTGACTCACAGCATGCTATTATTATATTCTTAGCTTTTAGGGGGTCAAAATTATCAAATTGGACCCCCTAAAATGTAACCAATATATTTATGACACTTTCAACTGTAATATATACTCAAATAAAGTTAATAACATTAAGTAGTCACCTTAAAGGTGATTTGCAAAAATATAGAAAATTAAAAATCGTTATATGGGTCTGAAAACTACTGTCAGATTCAGTAAAGTAACTTTTTTGACAGTTTGAAAATTTACTAAATATAAAATAATTAATCAAAAAGCAAAACATTTTGATCTCTTATAAAACTTAATAAACTAAAAACAGAAAACCAGTTTGAGGTATTTTCTTTTTATCTTACAATTACAAAGTACTCATTTGGTTATTTATTAATTATATTAATTAAGTTTAATACCGTAGTTGGGTGCCTTTCTCTCCCTTATCACTATATATGTAGAGTGTTTTTAAGGGTGCCTAACCCGCTATGGTATTAAAATTTGATGTTCTGTAACTATTCACACTTTCCATGTATACCTATAGCTAATAAATTCCTGAGTGAGTACCTCCAATTCTTAAGCTAAAAGAAAATACCTCAAACTAATTTTCTATTTCTAGGTTATTTATTTTTTCGGTGATCGATTTTTTGTTTTTAAATTCGTTATTTCATATCTGTATATGTTATTTAATATCAATACGCTGTATACTGCTACTTATGTATGTGATATATATGTGTATATATTTGTTAAAATTAACTAATTATTTGTTCTTATATCTTTTTACCCCAAGTTTTATTACCTGTCCGGGTTATATGCATACACTATTATTGTTACTCTAATGGGGTAGGGTATAGGAAGGAAGAATTTTAAAGGTAATCTGACCGCTTTTGTATAGAAGCAGAGTGGGAAATTATTTAGAGAAAAAAACACCCTCTGTAGGCCCTACCAGTGTTTTAACCCCAAAATCCCCGTCATCTGCATCTCAGTATAACATGAAAGTGATGCCTTAAACCACTTGACCACTGAAGTGGGCGATTTAAAATAAAGTATTAAGTCTTGTAAAGATCATGTATGGACCACGACCCACGCTTCAGCTAAGGGAAGGTTGGACAAGCCTGATCTCTATGTTCGAATATAGGTTGGGTCTACTACGGATAGCTTACAATGAGTCGTTTTTAACTGTGGTCCTATGATACACACACCATGATAATCAGAGTTCATTTATTCTTAAAATACCCTCCTCATCTCTACCCCCTAGAGTTAGTCATCAGAAAGTGTGAAAATGTGCGAACAAAAATGTTTATACCACTTAGACCCAATCAAGACTCGAACCATTGAAGGGATAATCCTCCAACGATCCCGTCCACAGGCGAAGTTCTGCGCCAAACCTTCCAGCGTGGAAGGCGGTATATCGGGTCAGGTGAGTTACAACGATCTGGCAAATAAATGAGTGCCAAGCAAGCGATTTTGATACCCCCTTTGGTGTTCTAGCCCATTTAGTTTGTTGTAAATTGTTCGAAATACCCCCGAGTTTGTATTTTGTTGTGTGAATATATAACTGCCGCACAGTACTTTCCTTAGGGGAGAGGGACTGGTTGTTTTTTCAAACAATGAAAAATCAATATTACTTGCTGGGCAAACTCTGACCATTTGTGCACGATATTCAAGATTTCGAAGCCCTTTTTTTAAAAAAGTATCTAACTGCAAAAGTAATATTGCATTATTAAGAAGGGTTGGGGAAACTTTTTCCTCGGAAAAAGAAATATAAGTGTTTTGTTAATCATAAGAAACAATAATATATAATACTAAACAAAATTATTTAAGCGATTTTTCGAATCTTTTTTGTAATTTTTTAAAACTATATTTAATTTAATGGCTGAAATATAAAAATAAATGTGACGGTGCACCGCAAAGAATTTATCTCGCTTTTATTTTAAAATAATACATTTACAAAAAAACTAGTAAGATGTGTGAAACGAAACATAAGTTATATACATCGTTGTAGAAAGACTAACCAAAGATCAAAAATACATCTTTACGTAATTTTTGGCATTAGGAAGTAGGAGCAGTGTTACATAAAAATAGAGAGAAGAGAAACATCTTTGTTCATCAGAGAGCATAAGAATCAAATTCATTTTCAAGACCTGAATTAAAAAGTTTATATATTTGCTTATAGCTCAACAATTATTTGTTTTATAAAAATATATTTCAAATAAAAGATTTGTACCTTTAATAGTACTACAACTTTGCAACGATAATATATTTCGTATATCATATAGTTGCGGAGACATGATGAAAATTGGAAACTTTCCCTTATGTAAAGTACGCTCCAAATCATTTTCATGAGAAAATTAGAATATCCATCTTGTTTATAATGATAAACAATGTCTTAGATATAAAATATTATCAAAATAACTATAACGAATTTTGAGAAAAAAAAATTCTCCTTTTTCCCTTTAGTAAACTAACCTTAAATTTAAGGTTAAAAATCTAATTCCAAAAATCCTTTGGGGAGGACCTTATGGAAACCCTAGATACCAAGTTTTTGCCCAATTGGTAAAATAGTTTCGCCTCTAGTCCGAGGTACAAACAAAAGGACACACAGAGAGAAAATATTGCAAAAACAACTTTTCCTATTTCAGGGCGTCGTAAAACGTCGATTATTATCAACATCTTGAGCTTGATTTTTTTAGACGATCACAATCGAGGTTTGGAGAGAAAGTAAAAAAAACTGCCCTGAGGTATGACCTTATAACATCTAAATATTATATTTTAAATAAATTCATCAAATAGTTTCGGCTGTAGCCACAGGGTGAGACAAAAATGCAAGACCCACTTTTTTGTGTCAAAAGGAACATAAAACGTAGATATTCATCATTACCTGGGGGGTAAAAAATTTTAACGATCACACTACTTTCTCAAGAATAAGTAATCTAATAATGACGCCTGAGCTGTACACAAGAATCAAACTTTGGGTCTCTGTTATTGTCTTCATATCTTTTGCAATGAACAATCCAGGTTCTCTTTTTCGGTGTAGTCATTTTCTTGATAAAAACATTTTTAGCACAGTGTCTTACTACAAGTTTGGGTTATACGCCTAGGTATTAATTACTTTAATGTATTAGGGATTAATTAAGAAGGTTGGATTAAGAAGAATCGTAACCTCATTTACTTGGAGGGAAAGTGGAAAACCATTAAGAGAAAACCACTTTCAGTAAAACCAACCAGGATCAAACCCAAATCTCCCCGTCATCGGCAGTCCATTATATTGCTATAATAGTGCCTTAGACTATGCGGTCATCGAAGTGGGTAGTATTAATCTTAAAAATATGTTTATCCACTATTAATTAAAATAGGACTATAATCAGACCTTTATAATTGGTTTTGCAGATATTTATGTTTCTTTAATACAGTTCTGCTAGCGCGTGAATTTCTGCTCCACTCGTGTAAATTCTGCTCTTTTAATTTAGCACCGCGTCTTACTACCCGTTTGGTTTATACGCTTTAAGTACTAATTACTCTGATGGATTAGGAATTGGGAAGGTTAAATTAGAGGAAGTGAAATTGCATTTGCGTGGAGGGAGAGTGTTAAACCATTTAGGAAAAAAAACCTCAGTTCACCTGACCAAGATTAGAATCTCGATCTCCCCGTCCTCAGCAGTCGAGCTCAACATGACAAGCGCGTTAGCCAACTACGCCACCGAGGCGGGTTAAAATTCGTTATTGATTCCTTGAAACTTTCGTTTTAATATTATAATATGCATGTAATTACAAACTTTATTTTGTAGAATCTTACGATTCTCGTCCAAAAAGGTTGGAAAAATGTATTTTTTTTATTTACTTTACAGATGAAATATTTCGTATTTTTATTCCATAAATTAATTGATGCCATTATAAACTTGAAACTTTATAGTATTTTTGTATGTATTGTAACATTAAGATGTCCTGTAGGATTCTTCCTGTAAAGATGTAGAATAAAAATATTCCATGAAAGGATATGTCTATCCAAAATGGTAAACAAGAAAAAGGTAGTTTTAAAAAAGAAATTCAATGTTCTCAAGGGGTAAATAGTATCGTGATTGTGTAAATATGTCAGAGGAATAGGGTAAGGATTATCCGAAGATAAACCAAAGGCCTCGCAGAGTGACATTGGCGTCTATATGTGATTGCGCTTAGACTGCTTAGGTGAGTTAATAGCTATGAAATCATCAAGCAAGCAACGCCGTTAAATCAAACTCCCTTCCATCCCACTTTAAACACACAATCTTTCACACGAAAACTCGTTAAAAGATGTTTACCACTAAGCGCTGAGCTATGATTATATATTTAAAAAAAAGAGAATCAACAATCATCAACTAAAGCGACATCGGTTTAAACTTGTTACTTCGATTGTAATTTGCACGACAGGGTAAAATGGTAGGACGCGCTATTTTAGGGGATCATAAAAATCGATGCGCGTGTCCGAGCAATTTGGTAGTCACCACACGCGCAGAACGTATAGAAGGTTTGGGGAGAAGAGAAATATGGTACGTATCCTATTATCCGAGTATGTAGACTGGTGAGGGTCCACTCCCCTCCACCACACTCCTCCAAAACCCTCCAACCTCTTCCTCAAGCGCAAAGGCCCGCCGGGTAGACAGACTCTCGATTTTAGGTTCTTCAGTATCGCGTTTCATTTGCTTCGGAGATAGCGACCGGCTTTATATCCGTGACATGCATATTATGGCCCACCCAACCCATCTGGAACAGTCTCCCCCAAACCTTGCCACCCTCCAACAGCCCTTTCTCCCCTCATCTCTTCCCCATCGCCGCGCCCAAAACCCTCGCATGCCCTGGTTTGTTTTAGCTAAGCTAACTTGGCAACAGGTACTCACGGAATATTTCAAGAAACTCTAAATAGTACTGAAGCTTTTTATTATATGTGTATGTGTGTGTGTGTGCGTGCGTGTGTGTGTGAGAGAATGAATATTCATTTGAGTGACTGATTGGTTTAAGATTTCACTCTCGTGTTAGACTGTCCTGCTAAAGTTGGGGAGATTGGTGTTCGAGTCTCGGTCAGATACACCCTAAATAGTTTCCCACTCTCCCTCCATGAACATTTGGGTAGATTAACTCTAACATGCCTACTTCCTCATCCTATACCAAATGAGAGTAAGTACGTATGCGTATTATGAGATGATCTTTCCTAAATATATGTCAACGCATTTGCCACACAAATGTGGGTACACTTAATCTAAGTTAGACCTTCCCTATACTTAGCCCGTTTGTCTAGTAAGCTGCACACCCCGTATATTTGGAAGAAAATATATTTTCTACCAATAGTTGGTTCACGAAAATTTTGTTCTTTTCAAAATGAATTGTAAAATCATTCACCTCGCAAATGTGGTTTTTTACTTTCAATTTTACAATTATATTCAGTGTACATAACTTGCCAAAATTGAAACATCTGCAAGGTGGATGCATACATAGAAAAGATTTGTATTACATTTTATAATGCAAGAAAAGACCAAACTTACTGTGAACGGACTATACACCATGTATTTTGAAAAGTCAACTGTAAAAACAGACCCGTAATTTGAGAATACATTAATCGGGATGTTAGATGCAAGATAATGCTTAAACCTTATAACGTATCGAATTGAGTTTATATTTATTCTTCACTAGACATGAATTAGTTTTTAAACAATTATATTTTTAATTCATATATTTGTTAAATATTTAAAATGGTTTTAACTGGTCTCGATCCTACTTTTTACTATGAAAACTTCATAAAAAACACTACGATGGAATGCCTGGTTCGATTTGTGTTAAACGGTGACCTGGTGGTCTAGGGGTAAGGTGTCGGGCCTCTGTGCTGGGGTCCGGGGTTCAATCCTCGGTCCCAGCACAAATTTATCTAATTTCAAAACCCTTCCTTCACCTCTGACAAGACGTGATATTAATCACAACTTGTGAGTGTGTGGAATTCCAGTCCTCCACCGTGGTTCGGATCCAACGTTAAATTGTAAGTCCTCCATTTCAGCTCACAATCACCCTACCACTACACATTAATGTAACTACGTATAACCCGAACGGGTAGTATGACGTGGTGCTAATAATAATAATAATAATAATAATTATAATAATAATTTGTGTTAAGTGATAAACCAGGCTCTTAAGGGACGAGTGTAGGGACCGCCAGAAAATGTTAGTGTTTTTATAGTTTTTAGAACAATTTTTTTAAATAAATCAAATACTTCTTCATTAGAGAAACATATTTTAATTTTCTTGGCATGGTAATATCAACAGCTCTTGAATATCTGTCGATGTTGTCTTGGAATTAAGTGGCAACTTCTTCTCTTAATTTAAAAAATTTCTCATCTAATGCCGCTATGCACATGGCAGATACTAAACAACCGTTGATATCACCTTGTGGAGAAAATTAAAGTCTTTGTTTCTACCGAAGCAATATTTAATTAAATTTGGCCAAAAAAAGTTTTTGTATAAAACTGCAAAAACGCTGGCCTTTTCTTGAGTCCCCTAAATCTCCATCTTATGTCAAATAAATCATTTGTCTATTTATCGAGGAAATATGTGTCAGTGTTCCACTCCCATTCATGCAAAAACGAAGTGAAGTATTTCTAGCTATTTTCTCACTCCGATTCAAAACTATCAATATATTTATAGTAATTGGCTATGTACGAGTAAGTTAAAATTTAAAGGAAATGTAACTGAATTTGTTTGGAGAGCGTGAGGGAAACAATTTAGGGGGTAAACATTCCACTATGCTGGGATTTGAACAAAGACGTGTTTGTCCACGTCCCCACCTTTGTGTGTGACTTAATATCAAGTAAGGATTGCTTGCACGATATGACGCTGGATAATTGTTCGTGTTCATAATAATAATAATAATAATAACGTTACTTGAAGTTTATATAATTTACATTTTTACTATTAGCAACTTTGCCCGATACAGTGATCCAATCAGTAGCTTGATCACCTGCTCACTTAAATTAGATTATTGGCACTGCCAAAATAAAAAAGAAGTAAAATTGCTCAAAATTACTGTCTTAACTCTAACATACCCGCTTCATAGACATACGGGTTTAATCTAATGTACCACTCTCGTGTCAAACTGGTCAGCTGGTGATGGAGAGGCCGGGACTCAAATCCCGATCAGGTTTACTGAGGGAGGTTTTTCCTAAAATATTTCCCATTCTCCTTCCACATAAATTCGGGTACATGACCTCTAAAATGCTTCCTTCCTTATCCCTTTCCCATTAGAGTAATTATGATGTATACGTGTAGTATGACAGGTAGTAAAATCTACTGATAAAAAAATTGTAATAGAAATGAACAGTTGACCTCGCTACAGGGGGTACTTTGCCAATTTCTAAATTGCACGTTTGCATCATTTGTGATTTCAGGTCGCATGTTTTTCCAAACGGTTAGTTTTGTCAATTTTTAAATTGCGCGTTAGCATAGTTAATAGTTTCTGGTTGCATGTTTTGCAAATCAGTGAAATTTGTCGATTTTTAAATTGTGCGTCTGTATAGTTAGTGGTTTCAGGTTGCATATTTTGCTAAACAGGGAAGTTTGACGATATTTAAATTGCGCGTTCGCATAGTTAGTAATTTCACGTTGCATATTTTGCCAATCAGTGAGGTTTGTCAATTTTTAAATCGCGAATTTGCATAATTAGTGGTTTCAGGTTGCATATTTTGCTAAACAGGGAGGTTTGACGATATTTAAATTGCGCGTTCGCATAGTTAATAGTTTCAGTTTGGATATTTTGCCAATCAGTGAATTTTGTCGATTTTTAAATTGCGCCTTTGCATAATTAGTGGTTTCAGGTTTTATATTTTGCTAAACAGGGAATTTTGACGATATTTAAGTTGCGCGTTCGCATAATTAATAGTTTCAGGTTGCATATTTTGCCAATCAGTGAGGTTTGTCGATTTTTAAATTGCGCCTTCGCATAATTAGTGGTTTCAGGTTGCATGTTTTTTTATTATGTTGTCCTGTCTAATTTGTGGGATCACCAATTTAGGTAATTCATCTTTTATTCAAGGGATTGAGACGTAGGAGATAGATTCGAAGAGATATATCCACATAATCTGGGCTCACACGTGAACCGATAAACAAGAACAGAAAATCTATCTCTGAGCCAATCACAAAATATCAGAGCGAATTGAAATTGTTTCTTTGTCAGTTCTTCGCGACAAGAACTGCTTTTGAGACTCAATCAAATTTCAAAACCAATCGATTCAATAAGTGCGCATGCGTCTACTATCATGAGACGCTTTGAAATTTATCTCTTTAACACGAAAGTGTATATTCTTGTCAGACCCAATATTGGCCTATTTTATAAGTCTAAATAGACAAATGAGGACTTTAATTTTAATATGTTGACCAGAAAATGTGCAACAACTTTTTTTAAATCATAACTATTTTTACCCTCTGTGTTTATTTGTTTCACTACACAATATAATCATTTGAAAATATACATCGTGACTTTTATTATAATCTTGTCTCACTACCCACTCTGGTTACACACCTATTCACTAATTACACTCTGTATTATTTGCCCCGCGTCTTACTGTCAGGGGATATATGTCTATATACTAATTATGCAAATGGGTTAGAGATTGGGAAGGTTGAATTTAGAGGAAGTGCGTCCATATTTGCGTGGAGGGAAAGTGGGTAACCATTATCAAAAACCACCCTCAGTACACCCGACAGGGATCAAACCACGATCTCTCTGTCATCGGCAATCTAGTCTATTACGAGAGTGGTACCTTAGACAATGCGGCCACTGAAGTGGGTTATATTACGTTAATGACTTAGTGATGAGTAAGGTTTAGTTTTAGAAGAAGTGTATCCACATTTGCGTGGAGGAAGAGTGGACAAATTTTGAAAAATCCACCCTCTGTACATCCGACAGGTATTTGAACCTCAATCTCCCCGTCATCAGTAGACTAGTCTTACATGAGATTGACGCCTTTGACCATGTGGCCACCGAAGCGGGTGACATTAATCTTAATATCTGTAAATTAGTAGGAAAATAGATTTTTTTATTAATAATTAATTATTTCTAGTTGGCGTTGCTGTACATCATGTACCAACATATATTTCTGTTAGTGTGTGAATTGACGCGCCACTTGATTCTGATTTTAATTTTCGGTAAACATGTTAACCAAGCTGTATTGTTGGAAGAGCAGTTCTATTGTAAAAACAAGGTCAAGCCTAAAAACACATTTTAAAAATGAATCTTGCTCTCTAAGTGTGGATTCTAACAATGATCCACTTATCAAAGGGGAATAAGCGCAATGTGATTCTAATGACTTAACGACGTTGCCTACTTGGAGATTTCGAAGATATTTTGCGAAGCGGGTTGCATCTTGGGCCTATAAGCAGTCTAAGCACTATCACACTTAGATGCCAATGTACACAATAAAAAGAGAGCAAAGAAAATATGTTAACCCTGAGAGGGTTCTTGTTTATGTGCTTATAACTCTTTCACTCTTACTCTGACGAGTTTACACATTCACTTAAATATTTGCTCCTTGAAAACATTGACTTGCTCTTTAATTTAACACTTTTCTTGTTTCCTATTCTAGATAGACATTTGCTGCCACGGAATTTTTAATTTACCTCCTAGCAGGAAGAATCCCACAGACCATTTTCGTGAATATATCAACTAGCCTGAGTTTTATATGATTTATAAAAAATACAGTACGTCAACTAAAAACTAAAAATAATAATTTTGTAACAATGTACAACTATATTTAGAATTATTTAGGAATTTATAGTTTTTTGTTTCAACGTTATATCTCTAAAAATCACCGAGTAGAACGTAAATTCATTGACATGTAAATTCCTTTCTTGACCGGTCGTGCCGTCATAGGTAGGTAACGTTCTTAGACCAGGTACACACGACACGACTTATTGTACAAATAGTTGTGTCGTGTGTACCGGGCTTTAGACCCATACATTTGAAAAGGTGTTTATTCAGATGCAACGCCAAAATAAAATCACACCAATCCATTTGATGACAATGGTTTGACATTAATAGCTGTTTTTTTAAGGGTTAATAGGGGAGTTGAGGAGGTCACTAGTAATCCATCGCAACCATTCATAGAACGACCAGAGGTACGATAAATCGTGTATTGGGGAGAGATATTCGAACCACTACAAAACTAATGTTGACGTATGGCGTATGAATAGGTGCGTTGTGTTGAGTGGGGGGCCGTACCGAACGTCAAACGGCCTGTTCGCCAATATTTACTTGTCAACGATATATGAGCCACTACTGTCGTACATTATGTGGTCATTGGAATCGCCAACTACAACCTGTTCCAAAAACATCGTTTTGTACTCGGATGAGCGTTTTATATGGGAGAAGGTGAGATTGTTTCATATTTGATCTTTAGATTATACACCAGTGATTATATCCAGTGTACCGTGAACTGGTTACAAGTGTACCGCCGGTGAAAGATACCACATCACAACGGTTCTAAGTGATGTTAGCTACTATGATTCTAAAAATTGAAGACTGCTCCGCATGTTGACTTCTAAACCAATAGAATAGCAAAATAAGTATATACTTTAAATTGAAAAATGACACCTGAACACGAGAATCGAATCAGGGACCTTTGGATTAGTACGTCAATGTTCTAACCACTGAGCTATTCAATAACCGTCCCATGTCAATGACTATTTTTCACTCATATTTTATGGAATAGTCTGTGATGGACGCGAGAAAATCGTCAGCTACATATGTGTGATTTTATTAAGATCACGAGCTTCAGATAACTCAGTGACAGTTGACTCGGTAGTTGGCTTATTGCTGCCAATATTACAATGACAACTGTACGAATGAACATATTATGATGGATTAAATAGCTAAGCTAATACCTATCTACCCGCCTCGGTGGCGTAGTTAGCTAACGCGCTAGTCGTGTTGAGCTCAACTGCCAAGGACGGGGAGATCGAGGTTCTAATCTTGGTCAGGTGAGTTGGGGGTGGTTTTTCCTTAATGGTTTTCCACTCCCCCTCCACGCAAATTCCGGTTCACTTCCTCTAAATTCAACCCTTCTAATTCCCAATCCATTAGCGTAATTATTACTTAAGCGTATAAACCGAACGGGTAGTAGGACGTGGTGCTAAATAAATATAAATAAATAATAATATCTATCTAAATATCATATTCCTTAAATTAAATAATTTTGTTAAATTATTATGATATTTTTACATACAAATACAATATTATAAGAGATTATTCTTTTTATTTTTTTCATTTTTCCAAATAACCAACTATGTCAAGAAATATTGAAAATATAACATCGACACTGCACGAGCACGTTTATTCAAGAGGCTGCATTTCAATATAAGAACGTTGATACATTTATTTTCTTTGTGGTTTCTCTTTCTCTCTCCAGGCAAACGTTTGCGAAATTTACTCAAAGGGTAATATTTATATTTTCATTTAAGTTAGCTCGATTATGTAGTTCTGAAATCTTAGATCAATTATGAGCAATTATTTTTATTTTTTAGCACTGCGTCTTATTTATTACCCGTTCAGGTTATTCGCTTATGTACTAATTACGATAATTTGCTACGGATGAGGAAGGTTGAAGTTAGCTAACGCACTAGTCGTGTTGAGCTCAACTGCCAAGGACGGGGATATCGAGGTTCGAATCTCGGTCGGGTGAACTGGGGGTGGTTTTTCCTAAATGGTTTTCCACTCCCCCTACACGCAAATGCGAGCTCACTTTCTCTAAATGCAACCCTTCTAATTACCAATCCATTAGCGTAATTAGTACTTAAGCGTATAACCCGAACGGGTAGTAGGACGTGGTGCTAAATAAATAAAAATAAATAATAATACCTATCTAAATATCATATTCCTTAAATTAAATAAATTTGTTAAATTCTTATGATATTTTTTACATACAAATACAATATTATAAGAGATTATTCTTTTTATTTTTTTCATTTTCCCAAATAACCAACTATGTCAAGTAATATTGAAAATATAACATCGACACTGCACGAGCACGTTTATTCACGAGGCTGCATTTCAATATAAGAACGTTGATACATTTCTTTTCTTTGTGGTTTCTCTTTCTCTTTCCAGGCAAACGTTTTCGAAATTTACTCAAAGGGTAATATTTATATTTTCCTTTAAGTTAGCTAGATTATGTAGTTCTGAAATCTTAGATCAATTATGAGCACTTATTTTTATTTTTTGGCACTGCGTCTTATTTATTACCCGTTCAGGTTATTCGCTTATGTACTAATTACGATAATTTGCTACGGATGAGGAAGGTTGAATTTAGAGGAAGGGTAACCGAATTTGCCTGGAGAAAGAGCAATATGGAAACCATTTGGAAAAAGCCACACTCAGTACACCCAACTGGGATCAAACCACGGTCTCCCCACCATCAGCAAACTATTGTATATTATGAGAGTGCGCCTTAGACCATGAGGCAACTTAAGTGGGCGTTAGCGCTTATTCTTACTTTTCTGAGGGTCTAGGGTTGGATTCCCAGTATAGCTATAAATTGCATCATTTTAAAAATTGGCATCTCCGATTTTTTTTTTTTTACGGTAATGGATTGATGGTGGGGAAATTTATTAGTTCGAGAATGTTGATTTTTAAAAGTATATTAATACCAGTGGTCATATATTTTAAATCTTCACTCTCGTATTCAACTGAACTACCATTACCAGAGGTTGAAGTTCAAATCTAGGCTGGATGACATGGGAATAATTTTTCAAGTGTGATTGATCGTTACGATTTTCTCTAACCTTATCCACGCTAATATAAGGATATTTCTTCTTAATACATCATCATCGATACCGTTTGGATTTTATTAGTGACCTTTGTGTGCTGCATACTACAAACTTTAAGTTAAAAGCCTCTATTAAATAAAAAATGCATCAAGTAATAAAAATATGCGTTTGAAATTCAAATACCCCTTTTCATAAGACTCAATATACATATTTTAACTCAAACATGGTCAAACTTCCTACAAGTCCTGCTTCCCCTTCGAATACACACACCAGTTATTGAAGTCGAAGCCAGCCTGACTTCACTTAACAAATGAATAGCTAATACATCTGACCTAGTGGGAATCGTAAATGCGTAACTAGCTTAGTTGGTCTGCAAGCTCGAGGGATTTGTCTGGGAGCTGGTTTAATCATAACCTCTAAACTTCTGTCGCGTATGGAAACACTGTTATTTGTATGTCCCCTGGCGGGGGAATGGTAAACCCGACGATAAACTTTAAACAGATTGTTTAACCTGTCTGCATTTACTCGTTCATTTCACTGGATTTGTGATTTGTTTTGATTCACGGGTGGTTTGAGATAAATCGACCATTTCATGTACACAACATGAGGCCAGAGTTAATAAAACAGTTGGTGTTTGCTAATAACACTGCGAATGAGAAAATAATGTTTTTATGCTAATCAGGTATTATAATTCATTGTATTTATACACAACACTCTTTATTTGCGCGTAGGACGTTTGGCGCAATCTAGGATTATCCTAACTGAAATACACGGGTCGTTTGGACCAGGTTGGTCATAGGACGTTTCACGCAGTTTTTGAAAACACTTCTGACTCACTTTTCTATAACCAGTGTATGTTAGTTTATATTAGGTTTGCGAAATTAAAAAAGGGGCTAGCCTGATGGTTAGGTTAGGTCATGCTGGGCTATATCCACAAACATCGAAATAATTCGTTTGATGGTTAGTTTAGGTTGGCTAGATTATATTTGTTTAGTTAGGTCTGCATAACTAAAAGATATCTTTATGTTTATTCTTATTCCGTACATCCTATCTCGGTTTGTCCAAAATACATCATATTTACTTACTAATACTGTGCCAAACGTTCTGTGCAGATTGGTCCAAACATGGCAAATGATATTTCTAAGAAAGGGGCTGGGGTTTGTTATTGGGCCAAATATCACAAGACCGTTTATATCAAATAATAGTGTGTTATTATATTCCTTCACGCCCAAAGGAAAATATTGTAAAATAAATATAGAGAGTTTTAAATAATGTATACAATTCCAAATCTACATTTTTTATAAACTTTGTGAAAGATTAATTTATAACAAACATAAAAAAAGCTTTCAAAGATAAATTCAAAGTTTTTAATCTTGAAAATTTAATCACGAACGTTTT
>CABFOW010000422.1:0-104995 GCA_902141385.1 Timema californicum
TGAATCAATAATTTGCCAAGCGAAGGAAAAATATTAATTCTCACGTTTCATCCCGTTACACTTACCTCTCAAGACAATGGACGTCACGAACAGTAATCAACCACCCTTATTTCATCTTGTATTTTTTTTATTATAGGACAATATGATTGTCTTTATCATGGAGTGAATTCCACAAAGTCAACAACATGTCTGTGGTGTCAGTAATCAATAATTTATGTTGAAAAATTTACTCTAGTGAGAAGTACGTTTTGTCTCCTCATGTGTTAACGAAGCTTGAACAACCCCAAAAAGAAGGGTACAATTTATAGATAGGCCCGCTCTGATGAATATTATATTTGGGATTTGTTGTAAACAATTTCATCAAAATTGACTATAATGTTTTTATTTGTTAAATTGTCTTGACTTCAACCTATCGTAAAAATCAAATTCCAATGTTTGAATATTTTTTTTATTGAGTCACAGATATTTGATAACTGTAATGTTCTGTGTCAAGTAGTGCTCTTTAAACACAAAACGACATAATATCATATTATTGAGGCAAGGGCTAATATGTCTTAAATCATAAATTTTAGCTACTACGGAGCACCAGAAATAAATAATAATATTACTTATATATTTGTGTAAGAATTGGTTAGGAATTAAACAGCCCCTTTCATGCCTTAAGGCTCTGCAGACTGCAACATGGTCGTGCAGGCCAAGGAGTTAGCCACATTTTTTTATCTAAATGGCTGGTCTCATGGACCGAGAATATAACAGTGACACGTGACATCACCGAAGGCAAGTACAGTGTGCCATAAAAGTTAAAGACTAAACTACACCACCTAAAATATACCCACGAGAGTTACAAATACTCTCATGAACTTGGAAACAGTTCCTAAAACCTATATAATGGCCGATGAAGCCACCTGTATAGGGCTGTATATAAGGTAAAGAATATGCGCTTTCCAAATTTGTTGTTTTTAGAAATGCTATAGATTAGTTGAAAATAAGTGCAAAACACACAAATCGTTAGACAAACATAGTCATAAATAAATAGTTCCATTTCCTCTTAAATTGCAATAAAGAGTTTATTTAGTTTTGAGTCAAAATACAAACAAACAAAAAATCACCGTAAACTGCTAGCATTATTATAACTAAATTTCAACTATTTTTTATAGAGGAGTGAGGCTAAATTTAGAAATAATTATTTTTAAGCCAAATTTCTTCAAAAATATCCACGTGTCCTTGATAAAAAATTTAATACTAGTAGCAGTCATCAACATTATAGTTGTACCTTTTCAATCGAATTCAAACACCCTTTTAATACCAGTCATGTGTAGAAAATTACAAACATAATTTATTTGAAAGTATATAACTAATTTGGTCCTTATGTATAGTAATGTAATTTAGGATAACTATAAATCAACATTTGACTTTTTTTTATTTAGTACCACGTCCTACTACCCGTTTGGGCTATACGCTAATGGACCAATTACGTTGATGGGTTAGGGATGAGGAAGGTTGAATTCAAAGGTAGTGTTTCTGTATTTGCGTGAATAGAGTGGGAGAGAATTGAGGGAAAACCACCCTCAGTGCACCCAACCGGGATCGAACAATGTTCTCCCAATTATCGGCATAGTCTACTGTATTGTGAGTTTAGTTCCTTAGACCATGTGGCCATGGAAGTTGTTCATTTGACTAGTTGTTTAAAAATATGTAAAACGAGGATATGAGAATATTAGTATTCTGTTTTTCGGCCTCAATTTGACTAACCGTTTTTGCTATTAATTTAACTGTGTACTGAAACAATCACCGGTGGGCGCGTGGACCAAGTCGTTAGTCTCGTTAAGCCTAGTTTACCATTGACGTCATGGCTCTAATCTTTGCGATGTGTATTGATATGGTGTATGCCAAATGGTTTCCCACCCTCATACCACACGAATGCAGGCACTAATTCTCATATATACATCCCAATAGTGTAAAGATGAGGGAGGGGAGGTGGCGGGGGTAGCGGGGATATCTCAAAATGATGGTGGGGCATGGTGAGCAGAAAAGCTTGACCATACCTTCAAAATGACAAATATTATTTAATTAATGTTTAATTAGACACACAAGACGTTGGGCCGATGAAAAAAAACAATTGAATAATCTTTATAAACTATTTACGGTTTACCTGTACCTACATTGAATATTTACAAATTTGGCCGTGACAAACGTTGTTAGTAATTTGTTTGACATATTGAAGCCGTATATATTTTTTGAAAGAATACAGCAAATTAGTCAATGTACAGTACAACTATTGCGTTTACGGATATCAAGTGGATTCAACTGATGTATAATAAATAATTTGGCTTGGCCTAAGGATTGTATTTGGCCAATAGCTATGGGTAGACCCTCTACAGTTCGTTAGTTGAAACTAAGTGTCTTGTAGGAAGCAAAAAAACGGATAGTTTGGAAAAGTTTTGGAATGTGAAGGCGAATAAATAGTAGCCATTTATTTAAAAACTTGTTTTATACATAAACGGATGCTATTATGAACGTTGGTTAATAGATTCAGGTGAAGTTTTTTAATGCCAGCTTTATAAAATATTCTATTTTTTTTCCTTCTGTCTAAATTACGTCATTACTAGCAGTATTTTATGTATCGTCGAACCAATTTATTAGCATCAATATTTTAATCTCATTTATTGATAATTTAATAAGAAGCTTTTACGTGTTGTTTAAAGTTCTTAAATCGTCGGTCTACTTGTCAGTAAAGAAGAGTGACGCCTACGAAAAGAAGGCTTACTGGCAGGAATATTTGTTAGCCAATTTTATTTAAATCACAAAGAGAACTTTATATATGAAACAAACTTAGGAATTTAATAATAATAATATTTGTTATTGAATAAACTCTCGTTTTAAAGATAATAATATTTACGAGTACACTAATTAATTTGCTACAAAATTGTTATATCTAGTTTTTATCCATTCATTACTTTGACATTTAACATATTGAAATGTTTTATGTTTGTAACGGTCATCCCCAAAAAATAGATTTAATGTAAGAGTTGAACAAATTTCGAGTATTTATAGACAAGCAAAAGTGGATTTAATACCAATGTTTCTATCTTTAGTGATTTTCGATTTTATTTTTAACCTTCAACTATGACGTCAGGCAAGGCTCATGGCGTGAAAGAGGAAAAGTTATGTTCTTTGATGATCGCAGCTTTGAACTATTTGGGTGTATTTGGCTATTTCCAGAATGATTTCTTGGACAAGTCTATTGTTGCGGTTTATTTTCTTATCATCGTAATAGCAACCATGGCCTCATTAATAACTATAATCAAATTTGTGCGATACATAGAAAGATTAACTCACGCCATTTTATATTTGTCCTTTAATATCTGCGTGACGATGAAACTCGGTGCGATCACAGCCAACAGAGATCAACTCAAGTCTTTGTTCGAGAGATTTAACGGGGATTTGTTAAGGCTAGAAAAAGGTTTTGAGATTCCAGCGAATTTATCTACGAATGGGGCTGAAAAAAAAGTAGATTGGTATATTAAATTTTGTTGGGGTTACGGCTTAGTAATTATATGCACGTTCAGCTCAGCGCCAGTTCTGGACCGTTTGTTCCTAGGGTCACACCCTGACCAAAACATCACAGAAAGTTCTGGCTTCGTTGAGATCTTGCCACTGAAAGAGTGGTGGCCAATTGACGTGACACAATCTCCAGGCTACGAACTATCTTACATATTCCACGTTTTAGATATTTGTGTACACGTCATTTTTTTCCTTTCGATAAGTACGATTTGCTACGGGATTGTATTTCTAGTCACAAACCGCTTCAAGATATTGCAACACGTCTTTGAAAACATCAAAGAGGTTTCTATCAAGAAAGTCTTAAGTGGGATAAATATTGACACAAATAACGACGCTGTTGATATAAACGGTCTAACATACAGAGATAATGGGTCATCGAATGAAATAACTCCGCTCATATCATTAATAGAGATGAAAGAGTGTCCATCTATAGTGAAAGAAGAGGATGAGATTGGGATCAATCAAAATTATCCAAACATCCCTATTTTTAAGAGCGCTTCATCTCCTATGACAAATCGACTATTTACAAACAACAAGGACAAGTTCTTGAAAGATCTTGAACAATCAAGGATACACGGACAAACAATGGAGACGGTGAAACAACGATTTAGCCCCGATATAGAAGAGAAAATCAACAGACAAATGATGGATGATTTGAAAACTGCTATTCAATATCATCAGAGCTTGCTCAGGTGAAGTATGACTGTTTGAAACGTTATTATTATTATTATTATTATTATTATTATTATTATTAGCACCGCATCTTACTACCCGTTCGCGTTATACGCACTTACGCTAATGTGTAATGGTAGGGTGATTGTGAGATGAAATGGAGGACCTACAGTTTAACGTGGAATCCGAACCACGGTGGAGGCCTGGCATTCCCCACATTCACAAGATGTCTTGTCAGAGGTTAAGGAAGGGTTTGGTAATCAGATAAATCTATGCCAGGACCGAGGATTGAACCCCGGCCGCCAGCCTAGAAGTCTGACACCTTACCTCTAGACCACCAGATCACCGAAACGTTATCACTTTATCGCTTCTCTTAAGAGTGTGTTTGCTAATATTTCAAATTAGACCGTATTTTGTTTAATGTAAATTATATTTCTTAAAAGAAGAAGTAAATATTTTTATCTTTATATGTAGAGAATTAGTTTTTTAACTTTTTAGATATTCCAATTACATTTCACATATTCTTATCGATTGTAAAAATTTTCAAATAGGTTTTTTTTACATGCAACCCTATTGGCTACATGAGTAGGGTTATTAAAGTATTTTAAAATAAAAAAAATTGTTAGGTGCATGTACACAACAACAAAGCAAACATTTCAAGCCACAATGTTGCAAATCGGTCATTCAATTTTCTTACGATCGACTGGAATTTGGTGGTATAATATTGTTATATAATGTTGTGCTAATCTAAACCCTACGTTTTAATGTCTTACTACTCTTCCCGTGATATACGCATTTAATCACATAAACTAAGTAATGGTGAGGAAGGTATAATATAGAGGAGATGTACCTACATATACATAGAGGGAGATTGTAAATTAATTCAGTAAAAATTATACTTAGTAAACTAGACCGGAGTTCAAACCCCGACCTCTATGTTGTATGCAAATGATAAAATATTAGTTATACCTTTTGCTCGCGTTTCCACTGGTGCAGATAACTTTACTATTAAATTACTAACTTCCCACAACGTTTCAACACTTTATACTTTATTCACGACTTATTAATCTTTGTAGGTGACCTGGCGGTCTAGGGGTAAGGTGTCAGACTTCTGTGCTGGCGGCCGGGGTTCAATCCTCGGTCCCAGCACAGAAATGTGGGGAATGCCAGGCCTCCACCGTGGTTCGGATTCCACGTTAAACTGTAGGTCCTCCATTTCATCTCACAATTACCTTAACATTACACATTAGCTTAAGTGCGTACAACCCGAACGGATAGTAAGACGCGGTGCTAATAATAATAATATTAATCTTTATATTAACCACTTCATTGGACGCCTAGTCTAAGGCGTCACTTTTGAAATAGACTGGAATGCATATGGCAGGAATATTGGGATTCGAATAACAATCGGGTGTACTGGGGTGACTTTTATTTAATGGTTTTCCACCATAACTCCACGTAAATGCGGGTACACTTTCTCTAAATTCAATTTTTCTCATCCCTAACAAACTAACGTCATTATAAAATATGTGTATAATATACCATATAATATATATAAAATTTTCACCACCTATTGATTAATAATAATTAAAAGAAAAATCACACATTATTAAATAATATATTAAACAATCTGTGTAACTAACTGTTAAACCAGTAGACAAAAAAATATAAATATTAATATAACTTAAACATCTCATATCAAGAATTAAGTTCTTAGAATAGAATCCAGATAAAAATGGAGCACCACCCAAAGCTAAATTGGAGGTAAAACACATAAATAACTTAAAATGATTTGAAATATTAAAGTTCCTATGCAGCGAATGGCTTGGCAATTTTTAATTCTATAAATATAAGAACCAGAACACACAAATAATAATGCCTTAAATAAAGCATGAGTTAACAAGTAGTAAAACGCAGTGTTAAAAGAATAAATATTTACATTTTTTAAAGGGATAACTATCATTTACAAAAGTCCACCATATCTACCTCCCATTTGTCAAAATCGATGGCATCTGTCAAATATGAGAACTGCTCCACACACACTTCCATATGAGAAGATCTAGTTAAGTTCTCAGCTGTCATACAAATTTGTCCAAGTGACGAATCGACTAAAGTAGTTATGTATTATAACTTCACTTACACAATATAATAATAACTATTATTGATAATGGAACAATTTAGCAACAAGATACAGGCAAAGGTATCTAATTATTATTATTATTATTATTATTATTATTATTATTAGCACCGCGTCTTACTACCCGTTCGGGTTATACGCACTTACGCTAATGTGTAATGGTAGGGTGATTGTGAGATGAAATGGAGGACCTACAGTTTAACGTGGAATCCGAACCACGGTGGAGACCTGGCATTCCTCACAATCACAAGATGTCTTGTAAGAGGTAAAGGAAGGGTTTGGTAATCAGATAAATCTTTGCCGAGACCGAGGATCGAACCCCGGCCGCCAGCATAGAAGTCTGACACCTTACCCCTAGACCACCAGGTCACCCCGGTATCTAATTAAAGTTAAGAATGATGTGTTTGTGTTTGCAGCTCGTGTAGGGAACTGGAGACACTGATAAACCCCATATTGGGTGCGGACATGTTGATTCTGCTGGTGGTGCTTTGCGTGTCCGGCTTTCAGCTCTCTCTGGTAACAATCCTTCAGAAAATATTTTAGGAATAATATTTTTATAAAAAGGTTTCCAGAAAGGTAAAACTTTTTTCTTTTGTACACAACATTTTACTTTTTTAATAGTATTAATATTATACCAAGCTCGCTTTGGCTGCCACATGGTCCAACGTGCTATTTGTTTTATTATCACACACAAATTAACATTCAGACATAAACATCAATCTCAAGATGTCTCATTTACATAAAGTACAAGCTATTAATCAATTAGACATGAATGTTATAAATAAATTCATGTTAGAACAAACACTAAAATTATCGTACAAAGTGAGGTCAACTGACCAACAAAATCAACCCTCAGCTGAGTTAGGCGCTACTATACAACTTATTAAACATGCCTCTTTTTTTTTCAAATACAGAATCATAAGTCAAGGCGTATTGGTGGGTGTACTATTTTACCAAACCTAGTAACAATATTAGGCAGACTAGCTCCAAGAGGCACAGTATTCATTTCTGAATTAGGAGACTGAGAAGATGAGGCTATTATGTCCTCTGGCTTGTTATTAGGGGAGGATGGTGTGGTTACCTTTAATTCTTCAAGCTCACCCATATCATCACCAAAGCTCCTCACCCTATCATGATCTTCACAGGAAATGTCATTACCCGAGTGCCTGGGCCTAATATGAAGTCAATTTTGTCTATAAAGTTTTCCTTTTATACACACCAGACATGATCTCATTTTCAATATCTTAACCGCACTACCCTCTTCCCAAAATTGCGTTTTGGTGTTCCAAATAAAGACATACTGCTCAGGGGTGAAAAAAAAATGCCCACGGAATCGAGCAGTTTTGTCATAATGTAACTATTGCCCTACTCTCGCAGTCACTGCATCATCAATAATTATTTCTGGCTTAAAGCGGCAATCCTGTACAGGCAGTTTAGAATTGAGGGTGCGATTTTGAAGAAGCTGAGCAGGTGAGTATGGGAGCCCTGCCACTGGGCTATTTCTTTAATCCAGAAGGAAAAGTGTAAAGTCTCCACGGTCATGTTTCTCCTTTTTTTAAACATCAATTTAACAATTCCAACCGCTTTCTCAACCAAACCAGCGCTGCGGGGATAGTGAAGACTGGATGTTACTAATTCAATATTCCATGGGTGAACAAATACTTTGAATTTATATTAGTCAAAAGGATGTTTGCCAGACATGAATTGTTTGGGAATCCCAAAACGTGCAAAGATTGGTTTGAGCTTACTTATAGCAGTGAAAGCCGGCTTAGTCGGGACCTTCTTAGCCTCAATCCACCGTTAATGGAAGTCCACAATTACTAGATAGATATTGCCATTATAATCTGCAAAATCAGCAACAACTTTAACAAAGGGTAAATCAAGGATGTCATGAGGTTGCAGAGGGTCCTTTATTTTAGATTGTTGAAATCGGTTGCATGTTGGGCACTCAAGTATAAAAAAAAAATCAAATCAGAGTTTATTCCTGGTCAATAGAAGCTGCGAGACGCTTGAGCTTTGACTTTTTCAAAACTTAGGTGAGTTTCATGAAGGCTTTCAAGGGTGAAGCGCTTCAATTTAAATGGAACTTTAGATGCTCGTCATAGTAAAGAAGCCCATCATGGACTGTATTGTCTTTTCTGAGGGAAAAATAGTGATTCAGCTCTGAGCAATCTGATGACATTGACTTTGCTCAAAACAGAGTCCACAACTGTATTTTTCTTGTACTTTACAAGTAAGGATGGTTGAACATCAGAGGTGGCTCCTATAGCATGTACTATGTTGTACACACTTTCATCTACAAATGAAGGGATATTTTTACAATTTCGAGATAATAAATCCGCTATATGTATGTATTTGCCTGCTAAATACTTTAGTGTGAATGAGTAGGGCAATAGTTTCAGCCTAAGGCGGTGGAGGTAATTATTGGTAATTGTACCAATGGTTTTTTCAATGATGGAGGTGATAATTTTACGTATGGATATTTGAAAGTAGATCTTGTAGTTTTTGTAGCTGTCAGATAAAGTTGCCTATGAAAATTATATTAGATGGAATCTATGGAAGAGAAACGCAAGTACTATAGTTAATTGTGCTTTGTAACCTCTCTCACCACTCAGATGTTGTTAAATTGGCTTAAATATTCATTGATATTCATCCAAATTCAAATAAAAAATAATAGAATTTGCTTTATAATGACATTTTTTAAACTTTTAACTAATTGAATTAAATTTTGTATTTATAGCCTGAACAACTCATAAGATTTGTGAAGGTATATACTTAAATATTTCCATGAAAAATAAATAAAAGAGTAGATATATTCCTTATTCCAAGTAAAAGTAATGATGAGAGTTTCCAAATATTTCTTGTTTTTCTATTCTTAAGCGCACAAGAACTCATTTAATAAACAAATTCTTAATGAAACCTTTAGTGAATAATTAATACATTATCTAATGTCTCAATTTGGCTTTAATGTTTGGCTACACTATGGTTAACTTTATAAAATAATTTCATAGTGTGGTCAAATAAAGTAAGGCAGCTACTTTTAAGGGTGGCTTCAGAGTAAATTATTACATTTAACTTACTTTAAATAGATATACAAAGTAATGTATTGATCATTTTACACCTATCAATATGTAATAGTTTTCTTTTTGTTTCTTCTTCAGCCGGAAGCCATAGATGTTATGAATAATATAGAACTGTTAATAGTGATTACAGGATTGTCTCTCGTCTTCTGTTCATTAGTAGATGAACTATCGCTTCAGGTAAATGTGCATGCAACTTAAAGAGCTACTACTGGCGTGTGTCAGGAGGTTTATACAATATCTTTAGTCTAGCCTCAGTAGTAGACCAACTACCCAGTCTAAGAATAACAAACAGATTAAGCTGGTTTGGTTATATGATTATCTAAAACGTATTTATTACATATACAGCCATTAGATTATATTTCTAGTCCCAGTTAGGTGCGGTGCACTGAAGTTTTTTCATTCATTAAAGTGGTTTTCCATCCTCACTCCAGGCTATTCTGGGTTAATTTATTTTCAGTTTATTTTCTTGTTCTTCCTCCCTTTGGTTAATTCGTTAGTTACCTTTGTGTTTGTTAAGCGATGAGTTTGTTTTTTCCCTCCGTCCATTTACCCTGAGTGATATCAGTCTTACTTTGACCCTATGTCCCTATTTTTAACTCACCTCATAGTGGAACCAATCAAGGTAAGCTTATATTTAATGCTTAATGGAGTGTACTTAGGGGGAAATCAACTTCTTGGATCTATTTCCAATTAAGATCATGCATCTCAGGCCAATCAACTCTTCCTATTAATAACCCGCATCACAGGCCAATCGACTCTTCCAATTTAATAAAATGCATCACAGGCCAATCAACTCTGTGATGCTGTCTTCTAGAAATCGTAAATTTACACGAAGACTATTGCACGTGGATCATTTCTTATTAAACATTAATGGAGATAAAGAGTTAATATAAGTTCCTAATACTGAACATTGTTGAAATATTTAATAATATTTGGATATAAACTGCAGTGAAAAGGCCGTTTTATTTGACCATTTAGAATTGTTGCTTCAGAGATAAGTATTGTGCACAAATCTTCACTATGTCTTAATAGGGACATACTTTAGTTATAAACAAGAAAATTGCCGCTTTGTCCCAATCGTCGCCTTGGAAAATTTCTTGTAACCATTAAAATATGAATGAACTGCACGCATTCCTAGAATATCTTGGCCATTTATTTTCCCTTTAACTTCCATACCTCGCGCGAGCCGGGAGCCGAGTTGGGCCTGCTATGATGAACGTTCTTAAATCATTAAAACTTAGAATAGGGCTGTGCCACTTTACACTAAAGCATTCATGATATTCATGGCGATCAGAAACATCCTGGATATTGGAGACTATAATATTAATTATTATTCTTACTCCCCAGAGCAAAAGCATAGGGAAGTCATTGTATGAGAGTGATTGGCTGGACACACCTCAGAGCTACAAGAAAAACTTATTAATCATCATGAATTGCTCTCAGAGGCCTGTAGCTCTCACCATGGTAAAGTGCAGTACAGTCACGATGGTCTCGTTTTCAACCGTAAGTCTCATCTTCAGAAAACCTACACTATTAAATAGGCCATCCATGGTAGGAGAGATGGTATCTGACAGCTAGGAAAGGTTACAATATATCAAATCTCCAAATCGTATGATCTGAATGAGCATAATATTATATTGATATATTTGTTACTTTTGCCAGTAAAAGCATTCACACAAACAACTACTAATAGTTTTTACGTTATTGAAACATAAATTTATGAAAATAACCGTTTGGATGTTTCTTTTTTTGTGAAATCGGCGTCTGTGGGTTATTTGAAAGATGTTTTACAAAATATTGCTTCTAACGTGCGTTGTGCTCTTCTAAAATCAAGATGGCGAACCAGCCAAAACAAGTATAGTTGATGACGTCATTAAACTGTCTTGTAGGTTGTGTTCATGCGTTTTTTACAAAATAAAAACTTTTATTTTTAAAATAGTATTTTGTATATATATTTTTTATAAGTTATAAAAAAATGTATTTATTTTGCTAGCCAGTTTATAACCAGATACAAAGGAGAATATAATAAATTTTAATCTATTATTTAATGTACTATAATATCTATTGTTGCCACAACTTCATAAGAAAAAAATTATAGATTTATTAATATATTTTGTTCTTTATATAAGCTACGAAAATGCCTATCTAACAGTAATCTTTAGGTAAATATTATCAGACTTGTTTGATAAGGTTTTTCATTTTAAACATAGTAGTAAGCAAATAATACTTCTGAGTAAATTGATATTAGTCACTTTCAGTCAATGTTTGAAATAATGAACCTTCTGCTGTCAGATACCACCTTTCCTGCTGGGATGCTCTATAGATTTACAGCTGTGACCAAAAAAATCACTGTTCTAAGATCTTTTTTCGAGTGTTATGTCTGAGCAGAACTATCCCCGAGATGTCGCGAGACTAGTCAATTCAGTGGTCACTTACCACAATCTCCAAATATTATGTTTAGCTATTTATTCTAGAATAAAACTTCGATACGGAATGATATATTTTCTACGCTAATATATCTTACTTGGTGTTCAAACCTTTGAAAAATTATCACTCCCGCTACATAAAGCTCTAAATTATTTGCTAGACATAAGGTATAATAGTTTGGATGAGATATTTGATGATCAGAGAAATTAAAGAGCTAACAAAAGAGTGATACGCATATTTTGTGAATGTAAAGAAGCTTTCAATCCAAGTTAAATAACTTTATTACATTTTTCAGAATTTGTTATTTAATTTTTTAATGTCTTGAAGAATTAATGAACGAGCCCACTAGTTAATATAATATATATTTTTTTGTTCATTTGTCCTAAGCACATACACTTAAACCTCCACTCATACAAACGTGACAGAGATCAAATGAAACAAAGTATTTATCACTTCAATAGTTGTTTGAAGTGGATAAAGCACGTATTAGTAAAAAATATAAAGTACAACACAACTCACAAAACTCTACCCTCTATGATCAGAATTTTCCCCTAAGGAGTATGAATAAAAGAAATTATTTAGTACTCATATTTATGGAATTAAGTTATGGGCTATGGTAGAGTACGGCGAGGTGACCACACAGTATCTCGTGGATGATCCCGCAGAACTTATCCTCATAAACTAGTTAATAATGTGGTATACAAATGTGTCTTGTGGTTCTTAAAATAGCAAATCAATGCCCTATAAATCGTGACACCAAAGGCCACAAAAATAACCGGTTGTAGCCGACACACAATATCTTGAACAACTGTAAGAGGCGATATGTTTCATGTAACATAGATTACAATAATTATTGATACTATTCTGATAATTTGTGACTATATATATACCCTGAATATCTCTTGTTTTGAATGTTATTCGACAGTTAATCAAGTGTTTTGTTTAGATTTTGCAGAGAGCTTATTCCAACTTCACCATCCTGAGAGATGTGAACAGCCGCTGAGGGACTCTACAAATCATAGAAAGCAAAAGTGTGAATTTTGATTAGTGGCAAGCTCTAACACAATTAGGGAATTTTAATGTATGTTGTTATTGGGAAATCAACCCGATGCTATTTATAACCATATTTGCTAGATTTAATGTATTTGCTTACTTATAGCATCAACTATCTTGTGTTGGTTATGTATTAAATTGGTTGCCTTTGTTTTCAACGAACAGAGGCCGGATTTAAGTGTGGATGACAGGGGCCAACACCCCAGGGCCTCCAAAAATCAGGGTCTATGAATAGAATATATTATATGTATGAATTTATGAAAAAATTAAAAATATTGTTATTTCAAAATTTTTACAGCATTTTCTGTACTCCACAAGATTAGCTAAAAACAAAGTAAATATATTATAATAACAGGCTTGCTTTGAACAATCTAATTTATAGTGACCAAGGTGTGGAAATATATTTTTTAAAGGGTGTGGTCCACTAGAATGTTTTAGCCTATAATAGTATTTATATAGAGAGTGTGATTATAAACTCCCTGCCCAAGTCTAAGACACAAGATCTTCGAGTAGAAAAAAACGAGAAATCCCCAATAATTTTTTTGCTTGAAAAAGTCATCTTGCATTACTAAATATAAGTTGAAATTAGGTGCAACAAAGCCTGTAGTACGGAGATATAAGTACGCACGTGTTCAACAAGTTGCATATCATTAGTCGGACACATGAGTTGACTTGATTACAACGGTATCCGTCGGTTGCATTTGACACGGACTCACCCTTTGACAGCGTTGCGCGTGGCCGGGCACTTCTGTCCGCCTAATGATATGCAACTTGCTGTACACGTACGTACTTAGAGCTGCGTACTCTCGGCGTTGTAACGCTTAACTTCAACGTTCATTTAGTATGCAAGATTATTTTTCTGGACATTTTTACTAGGATTTTCTGTTTATTTCTGCCCACCGATGTTGCAGTTTGAGTTTGGGCAGGGAGTTTTGAAACATACTGTACATGGACCCACTAGGGTAGGCGGGCCTATAATTCCAGGAAGGTTCTTACATTCCAAACCCTTTTATTTATACACCCCTGTATCCCACAGTTCTAAATCCAGCCCTGAATATATGCACTGTACGTACTGGAAATATAATTTGAATTACACTATTGAAGCTACCATAAATAGGATAACGTCAGTGGTACGTGACCACGAATGTTGCATCAACCTTAGGGCTTCATTTCCACGAGCGACTATAGTAGCGCTCCCGCGGGTGGCAGAAATACGCGTGATTCTAGGATATCCAGTGGAGTATTATATATACTAGACATGTCATACCAACTTTCCTTTGAGAAATAGTTTAGATGTGGCGTTGATTATTGTTGAAAAAGAGAAGCTAACGTCAGTCTAGAATACAAGATTATGATGTAATATTGAAAAATGATTCTAACTCCATGAAGGAATATTTAAAATATTTGTTCTCCTCCTTATTTAGCTAGTTTGGTAAAATGGTTGTACTGACACGTTAAAATTCTAGAAAAATATGTTTCCTTATTTTGTTTGGTAAAATATGTAACTGTCCTTCAACCTGCTTCAGTGATCGAATGGTCTAAGGTGCCACTCTCGCAATAGACTGATCCTCCAATGACAGGGAAGTAGGGTTTAGAATCCCAGTCGGGTGTACTGAGAGTGATTTTTCCTAAAATTGTTCTCACGTCTCTCTCTACGTAAATGCGGGTATATTTCTTCTACATTCAACTTTGCACAGCCATAACACATTAGTGTGATTAGTACATATACTTAAAAGACGAATGGATTGTAAGGTGCGGTGTTAAACACTGTCCTGTTTCTGTTGAAAGTATATTGTGAACTTAGTACTAATTACGTTATTTTTTTGAATAAATTATTTTATGTAATAAAAGTATATTATTGTTTAAATCTTAGAAGCAAACGTGGGGTAATATTGGTAGCGTGACAATCGCGCTGATCCGAGAGTTAAAGCACTGCTGTCGTGCTGCTAAAATCACTTATGCAAATGAGGCCTTATTTTATTTGTTTAGTAATATTGTTTTATACACCCTATTTTCCTATGAAGATTCTTTTAGATAATACAAACATATCTTTTTGCAATCCTCATTGATATAATTCTACCATGTAATGTGTTTCTATATTATAGACATTGATATTATTTATCAAATAGATGTATATCACATGACATAACATATTCATATGTTAATATAGATCTAGTACGTTTTGAGGTGTCTTCTTAGTGAGTAAGGGCTGTAAAATAAAGAAAAAAATAATAATGTTAAGTATATGACGTATAATCTTTTTCCTCTAAAAGGTAGTAAGCTTATATTGCTTGGTACCATTATGACTAATTTATAATGTAAGTCTATAGACTTATATGTTTAGAATGACTGTAACCTCCATTGTAAGTGAGTACGTATAATATTTGGGCCATAGTAACTATGTGTTATCCTATCTTTAATAAATAAAACTTAAACTATTTAGCTGTTTAGATTAAACTGTTTAGTTGTTCTATGTTCCTAGAGATATTAGTAGTGCTGTACAAATGTATATAATGTACGTAGAAAACATATTCCATTAAAAACAAGTTTATTTATACTTAAACGCCGATTAGCTAAAACTATTTGTATCCTGTTTTAAATTCACTACACATGAATTATAGACTATTAGACTATGTCGAGATAGTTAAAATGAGACAAAACGTGCAGAGAAAGTCAGATAAACTAAACTTACCAGGTATGTTATTATATTATTTATCTACGTTATATATAACACACGTTAACTCACCAAGCTGCTGCCCCATTTCACGGGACCGCTTTGACACTTAAAACAATGTGTTTACCGTATTCGAAACAAAGAGTTACTTATGGCTCTCGCCGTCGCTCTTCGATCCAGCGACACTTAGTGGTGAGTCTTGAAAGAGACCTCCCCTCCACATATTTTGATATATTTCCTTTCTATATAAAGATAGGTTTTTGAAACTTGGTTTTTTATTGGTCCTTCCCAACTAAAATGAGTGCTCATCTTTTTGTAGATACTGTCACATGTTTGGATACAGTATATAAAGTGGTAATTTGATATTTCTCGTGCACTCACTTCCACACGTCTACAACCCTACATTATGTTGTAATATATATATAATTACTATTAAATGTTTTATGTTAGGAATTCTAGTAATTTTAAGAATCTTTATTAAATTTCATTGTATTGATTTATTGTTTATAAGTGTCCATTTAACTTTACAATCATTTGCGGCTGCGTTTCTAAATAATACATATATGAAGGTCTTTTTCAATATGGCCAAATTCAATATTCTTTATTTAAACAGATTTTGCTTTTACATTTCGTCTGCTACTAAATATTGGTATCTGCCTTGTGTGTGGCTATGTTGAAACTAATATCAATCATTGATTATACAGATACGCCTTATTTTGGTGACTACCTCACACTGTATGGTCACCCGAATCTTTTGTATGGTATTTTCTTGTAAATATAGATACATGTATTAATAAATAAAATCTTACTGTGCCACTAAATATTTCCTTATTTATTATTATAATTCAATTTATTTGTTGCAAGGCTATGAATAAAGTTACTATTTTTGTATGTAATAAAGAAGCTTCCAATAGTGAATATTTTGAGGTGTGACATACTTAATTTCCTCTAAAGTCTCGTATACATACTATTAAAGGTTCGTATCTTTATGTTTGTTAAGTCCGGATGATTTATACTATTGTGCATAATCAATTTATCCCTAATCACGTGATATTGGATCAACCAATTTGAAAATATATTTGGTCAAATCAAGGTCATTATCAAAAACCATTTCCTACAGTTAGATAAAGACAATACACATTTTATTAGTTTTACTTTTTGTTAAAAGATTCTTGTTTAAAATTTAAATTACAGTAACCTTATTGTATTTAAGTTTACTATGGAGTTGAATGGAATGAAAATAATTTACGCTTAGAAAATGGAAAATGTTTCTTTTACTATCATTGATGCTTTCATTTCAATGTTCATTTAGTTATCTAGGTGCTTTATTAGTAATCCTTAAAAGGTAAAAGTTAATCCAACTTATCTTGAGTGCTACCGGCTACGTACCTTGCGTATCAGGATATTTTTTTGTATAAAGCAATTTATTATTTTGGAATCTATTTATTCTTGCTGATAAGGACAATGTCAGTAGAGATGGCTGATATAGCTGTAAAAAGAGTAGGTTACATCTAAATTGTTAGTTTGGAAACTTTAACTAACTACCTCTCTGGCCTTGAGAAACTCAAAATTTCTTGGCCGTCGGAACATTAGATCGACGTTCAACACCATCCTAAACAATTCCATTCAACCCTATCCCAAGACACTTCCATTCAATCCCTAATCTGACACCCAAACTCCTTCACATCCCTTTTCATTTTGTCCTCCCATAGATGTCCCAGCTAATCAAGGAGTATTGTTTTCACAATTGTACCAATCAAAATGTTGTGTGCATGCCTGTCACCACCAATACGCACTACACGACCACCCAACCTCTGCCTACACACTTTAAGTATCCTTAATATGTTTATGGATGTATACAAACTCCGAAGTTCATCATTGTGGGTTAATGCTCAGGAATTTTACAAAATAAAATTAATAAACCACATATCTTATTAATTACATATTTAATTAAAACTGATTGATTTTCCATCTACAAACAAAAACAACAATCGTTCTTAATATAATAACGGTAGAACAAACATGAAATAATTTTTATTCAAATTCTTCACAACAATTCTTTTTTGTGAGATTTCAACATGGATAAATATATATTTTATTATGTAATATCAACTTGATATTTCAATAGTTCCAATATTAATGTGACATATCTCCATCAATATGTTAACACACGCCACAGTTCTCCAATATATATTATTTACTAGCTTTGATGAGCCAATCATAATGTCTATAAACAATCAATAACAGAGACGGCTTAGAGCGTCAAAACTTCTATTTATACCATGGCTTTCTCTTCAATAACAACTACAACAATTTAAATTGGGAATCGTCGTCAGTTCAGGGGTAGTGTTCCATATAGTGACATTATATTTGGGCGAACATTTTATCAAGTTAAAACGTCAACCATATTCGATTAATTTTATGCAATCGGAAATGTTTTAGAAGCGATATTAATCTTATATAATTGGCAGTATTAATTTTAAACTAGTAAACAATATAAATGCAAGTTTGAAGAAATGAATCAAATAAGTACGTACATATATAATTACTATTATAAAGTTGCCCATTATATGTTGTATTATTTTAGTTAAGGGGGAAACTGAACAGTGGTGGTAACGTTAAGATATCACAGTTTATAAAAAAAACTTTCAAAATAAAAATAAAAATAATTATTACCCGAAATCCAGCGTACCATTCTGTCGACATCATTGGTACAGTTTAGGGATACCTCTTAAGTTCAATTTTCATAACAATAGTATTTTAAAATACAAATGATCTTTAGTTGTTAAAATAAAAACCGTGTTATTTATTAATTTAGTGTTAATAATATTATAGAAATTGATAATATCTATCAAACGAAACAGCTCCAGATCATACCAATAGGCATATGAATACGTGAAAACAGATATATAACTTTTATAGTTTTACTTTAGTTCTTTCTAGTATTAAAAATCTATTTATATAGCTTTTAACAAATATCTAGTGGAAAAAAAATTGTTTGGGTTTATTTCTTCAATTGCCTCGAAATATATTAGCCATTAAATTATAGGGCCTACATAAAATCAATCAAATTGATGATTACTCTTAAAAACGTTTTGACATATCCTCCCCCCCCCCTCTCCAAAAATAAGAGAGTTGTGACATTTTCCTTGCTTACTAGAGAAAGGGTCAATTATTTACCCGTTCACTGGAGGTTATTGGTTGGTAGGTTTCTTAACCCATTAGAGCGCAATTTTTTTAAAGATCAAATTTGTGTTTCCCATTCTGTTAACTTTGCTTAGCTATAAAGTTTATTTGAATAGTATTTGATTTAGAAGAATAAAATGAATAGTTGTTTATTATCAAACGTGTTTCTGTGATTTACAAACAGTTTACTAGCTTGAATACAAACATAATTATTGAAAACAATAATAAATGTTGTTTCGTACGTTATTGTGTCTATCGACCTTTGATACATTTTATAATATATTTCTTTATACAAATTAATAAATCAATGTAAATTGAAACCTGCTTCAGTGGCCACATGGTCAAAGGCTTCACTCTCGCAATAGACTAGACTGCCGATGACAGGGATATCTGGGTTCAGACCTGTTTGGGTATAGTGAGGGTGGTTTTTCCTAAATGATTCCCCCTCCACACAATACGGGTACACTTCCTCTAAATTCAATCTTTATAATCCCTGACAGATTAGCGTAATTAGTAAATATGCGTACAACCTAAAAAACTAGTAAGACACACGGTTCTCAAAACATAAATCGACTGTAAAATGACAAACATTTATAGTGGTGAAATGATTCTAATTAGTTCAAATAATCTCTTAAAATAATTTTAATATTAGTACAGGAATCGCTAGCTCTTAGTTTTTTTGGGGAAGGTATTACAGAATTAAATCTTTTTAATCTTAAATTTTTTTTGTAACAAATAAATAATACAAACTCTATGGTAATGGAATGTATTCTATAATTCGTATAAATAAGCTACCGATAATACTGTGTGCATATTTTATGAGGTTCATAATATTTTTTTATAAATGAAAAGGTTCACTGTTTATTCTACAGTATCCCGCATCGGTGATCACAGATCTAACTCGTCACTCTTGCATTAGATTGGATAGCCAATGACGGGGATACTGGTGTTTGTATCCTGGACGGGTTTAACGAGTTTTAGTTTTACCCACTTTCGTTCTTGGCAAATGTAGGCACATTTAGTATAATTTATATCTTCCGAATCCCTACCCCATTAGTGTAAATATACGGATACCCTGAAAGGGTAGCAAGACGCATTGTACGAATAACAATCTCTTACAGTATTTTGAGTGTTACACCCGAGCAGATATAATTTGGGGTGGATGGTTGTGAGGAGGGGTTACCCTTTTTTATTTAGCCATTTTTTATGCCCGTGACTTTAAAATTGATGTTGTTAATTATTTGTGACTCAAAGATTAAATAACCAGCCAAGTGGTTGAAAATTAACATTTGTCAAAGTCTTGTTATATTTTGATTAGTTCATTGTCAAGTTTTTATTTTAATAAACAGTATTTAGTATGTAAAAAGGGGTTAATTTGATTTTATAAAGCTGTATATATTTTAAGATTGTGATATTTTTGTCCTAGTTCACTGTTTTTAGGTCTAAGATCTTATCAACCAATTTCGGAAAGTATTGCGTCATTTTAAAAACTTCCTCTTTTTTAGTGTACGTTATATACTGGTAAAACGTGAATACGACGTTGCAAAAGGCAATTTTATGTGGAGAAATTTAAAATATTATTTTTACCAACGGGTTTCTATGTGGCTATTATTACTTTATTGAAGATAAACAACATTTTACTGCTCAATGATAGTCAGAGCTGCCATATGGAGACCAGATAAATGTCTACAGGGCTTTATTTCCCTGATCATGTTCTCAAATCCACTATCCACCAAGTATGATGTCATGTATCGTCATTTGATTTCATTTTAGAGAATGTAAGTCCACTTTGGGGTGAACATACTTAATATAAACGGCCATAATTGAGTTTCAGTCAATGAGTAAGTCGTGCTTGCCATCTGCTTAAACCTACCAGTAGCTCGTTATCATCATTAGGAGGACTTATCTCACACCTACAAAGCTCAAAGGGAAGGACATCGACAATATCTGCAGCTGACTTAATTCAGTTTCTTGGTGTTTTTTTCAAGCACCACGTCATACTACACGTTTGGGTTACACGATTATGTACTAATTACGCTAATGGTTTTAGGGATGAGGAAAAGAAGTTTACCCACATTTGCGTGGAGGAATTGTGGAAAACCATTTTGGATAACCCACCCGACTAAGATTCGAACCTATATTTCCACGTTATCGGCAGTCTAGTCAACTGCGAAAGTATCTCCTTGTTCATAGAAATCAGGGTTTAGTTCCTGAATGAGAGATTATTTATTTATATGGCTTTCCAAGTGAATTTTGTTGCATTTACTTAACATTTATCTTTCTCATCAATAAATATTTGATTATTTACTGAATAAAACGGGACATTAGACATGAAACATTTAAAAAAAACCTATCATTTCTTAAAATCTTGGCATGGCATCTGAGGATGCTATATTATTTGTATTATTAATAATATTATCTCTTGACTAGAAGAGCATGTAACAGGAATCAGCTAGATCCCAGCCCGGTCTATCATTACAAATAGTGAAACCATTTTGGAATAGAGCTCAACAAAAATTTACTTGGAAAGTTGATAAGTAGCCCTCGTTTGCCAGATTACCTTGCATGGTAAATTGTGTGCACCGGGTCTTACTATCCATTTGGGATATATACATATTTACACTAATAAGGTTGTGATGAATGGAGTAAAATATGAGAGGAGATTCACTTGTGTGGAGAGAAAACGAGAAACTATTTAGGAAATAACCCACAGCACACCCTACCGGGATTCGATCCTCAATCTCCACACCACTGGCAATCCCATTCAAAACTGAGAGTGATTCTTTAGATCATTTGACCACTTATACAGGTAATTTTGTTATTTTAAAATTGAAACCTAATGATGATTTTTTTTCATTTTGATAAGCTGTGTTAAGGTTTTATTTTACATATTGCAAGAGTAACACAAATTGGGTATGATGAAGAGTGTTTTGTTGCTCAACAGGGCATAATTGGGAGTTTCAATTGATTTAAATTTAAATTCATAATTTAAATGATTTGAGTGAACTTCCATCAATTAATCCCTCAAAGCTTTCAGCCAATAATACAATGTCACATCAGAACAAACCTCTAAACACCCTCATCAAGAAAATTTGATTATTGTTACTATTTATTTTACAGGCAAAAGATGGAATATAATTATTAATTTAATATAATGACGTATAATTTATAAGTTTTTTTACAACAGTGTAAAACTTAGACTAGTGAATTATTATAAAATATATTTTGTTGTAGGTATCGATTGTGTAGCCTTATTTACATTTTTTAGAAGTGAAGAAATCTCTATTTTCCGATTTAAGTCTGTGATAAACTGTAATTAAATATAATTTTGGGCATCCATTTTGGATGCACTGTAGTGTAATTTCTTCGGCTAGTATATTTATTCCAATTAGATATTTTAATGATTGAATAAGGTAATTGGTATAATTTTTTATGTGGAGGCCCGTGTAGGGATAGAAAAGTGATGGCAGTCATCTATCTGGTGGCCGTGACTGGAACTCTTGGGGATGTTAAGAGTGAGAAAATTGGGAAATCATAAACTCTACAAGATATTTCTTTAAATATCAACTTAAAAAATAAACTTATGATTAACATAGCAGATTATTCCATTTAATATATTTATGTATTCAACAAACTTAATAATAACAGATGGTTTAAAATGAAAATGCATTATAAAAAGGGTTGAATTTTTAAAGGAAATGTTTAATGTATCAAAATCAACAGCCCCAGCAAACTATGAATCTGTTTTCATACACTTTGGGAAATTACATATTTTATTTAAAATAAAGAATTTTCCCAAAAATTCAATTATATATTAAAATGATATTTCTCAAAACATGCTTAGAAATATCAATTTCTTGAAATGTTTTTATACTTTTGCTATCACTTCCTCTAAATAAGGTTACACAAACAATAAATACTAAAAAACATACTATCATTTATTATTATTACTATAGTTATAATTATTGAGTATTTTCAAAAAAACTAACTCATTTCTCACTGAGAGTCTTAATGGTATTGTAAGCATATACATGGCCTAATTTTAGTTTTCAAAAAATGAGCGATTTTAAATGTTTTAACCTTATTTATGTACCTATCTTTATTTCACAAATGATTTTAATATAAATTAAATTATTAAGATATAACTAACGTATTTAGTTAGAGTATTTTTTCTATATTAAAACTGTGTATTTATTAGAAAAAATAATTATGACCTTAGTTTATTTAGTTATTGTCTTTTTTTTCAAACTAGTTTCAAATTCTTTGAATCGTACTTCAGTTGTCATGCTATAATTAAGTGCAATATACACCCAAACTATGTATCTAGTTGATTATTTAAAGGCCTCGTGAATTTATATAGGAAACTTAATATTATAAATCAAATTATTATTTACGAAATAATGAATGCTAGGCAACAATCTCTAAATTATATAGTAAACTTTAATTTTACTAGTATTGCTATGGAAGATTTTAAATTAATCGAACTTTTATGTATCGATTACAAATAATAAATTATTTATTATTTTAAGATGAAATATTATATATTATTAAAAAAATACCTATTTGTAATATAAAACATAAATCAAAACGCAAAATAAATCATCATAGATGCGAGAAAGGAATAATTAGTCTTACTAAGAATAGATCGATGTCTTTAAACTTTTTTTAAGTTTCTTCAGCCACTTTCGTACCAAGACAATTATTTTAACAATGGTAATTTTAAATACAAGATGCTACACTCAAACTTACAACAAGTACTTAAGTTTGGGATGTTCTAAGTATTTTTTATAATTTCACAACATAAATAGCTCTTTTGTGCGTACATTATTAGGCTAGGTTTATAGTTATATTTTAAATATATTAATTTTTATTAAATAAATAAGCTAATTCTAGTATAAAAACTAATATACAAGAAAATAACTTCTACATAACGTCTACATATACTTACTAGGCTACTAAACAGGGCCTTAAATCTACAAACAGGCCCGGCATGTTTTGCAGTCCGTGACGCGCTTCTTTAAAATAAAGTCACGGCTACGTGAACGGAACGCATGTTCTTTTAGAAACAGTGTCAGGGCATGATTAATCTAGCAGTAATAAGTATGTTTAGCAAAAATAAACAACGTATTGGTTATATATAGATATATTACTCATAAGCTGCGCATCAACGCTACACAGTCCTCAAATGACGCCACGTCGAAAAATGTTATGGGTCAAGTCTAGTGGTAATGGACTTACTACGTAAGCGCTTTAGAGTTATAAAAGTGTGCGCAGATGTGATGATTTAAATGACGTCACAGCCGAAGATAAGATAAAAAAATATTGGTCTCGTCTAGCACAGGGGCAGTGAGTGGGCAGGATTAGACTAGGAGTAGTAAGTATATTGGCTTTGGATTTAAGACGTTTTAACTATGATTAGAATAGTCCATTCAGCTTGAAATGTTGCCATCCTACAAACATTTGACTTATTTTAAGTTATATTTAATATTTTATCAATGTCAGATTGGTTTAGAATCAATACAGTTACATAAAAGCTATTTTTAGTCTCGATTAATTTTTATTAGTAAATATATTTATAAGTACGTTATTAAATTATATTGTGGTCTTAATTGGTTTCGTTTTGTGGAAGAAGAATATTTTTATCTTTGGTTTTTAAATTAAAAATACTCTCCTCTCTGGGGTTAAATCGAATTGACAAAATACATATGGTACATGTGGAGTGAAACATAGAAATAAAACCAGTATAGGTTTGCCTAGGTTTCAAATACTTTAATATTACGTTCTGTTTCTAGTTAATATATTTTTGTTTATGTATAATATATACATAGTTTTACACTCCGATTATTTCATTTCTAAACTATAAATAATGCAGTAATTTAAGACTCAGTAGTTCAAGTTAATTTAGTTTCAATTAATACACAGCTTTAATTCAGATTGTAACTATCGTATTTGTTTGAATTAAATGCAAAATACCTACAAAACAATAATACAGATTTTCTTGATGGAGTGGGTATAAATGTTTGATTTGGCACTTTTTTTTATCTGTAATGTAGCAATTTGTAAGCCGATGCAGTAAAAACAATGTACTCGTGAAAGTCCCTCGACTATCATACAATCATTATGATTGTCAAATATAGTTTATGATGACGCCGTACAGTAGTTCGGAGGTTGTGTATTCAGTCTCCGAACAGAAACCGGCAGAAAGTGTCCATACTGGTTGCGCTCTGGTGAGCAAAACCTGAAACAACAAGCAAAGGCTACATTATCAAGATGGCGTAGCAGCTTTAACGTAATGTAAAGATGAGAATGGCTTGTCTGAAATATAAACAAATTATATGATGTTTTTATGATAATGGTTTTACTATATATATATATATATTTGAAGTCCAAAATTGGCCAAATAGTTCAAAAAAATTAAAATAAATCCCTTTCAGCATAGACAATCCTCCACAATAACAACAATAATTTATTGTGTAACAGTTCTGGTAAGGTACAAGTGCAAAATATATTAAAATCACTTTTATATACTAATATGTTAATTTATATATATATGTTATGAAACTATTTTAATATAATAATACTTTACTTGATTCTATATGTTTTGTATCTTTCATTTCTAACAAATAATATCGATTTCGATTAAATAAAAAATAGTTACATTTTGTCAATATGTATAACAACTTTTTTTTCTGTGTATTTTATATTCTACCTCTCTTATGCAATTCCACTATGCGTTTGTTATTTTTTGAAAATGTTTTAGTAATAATAATAATAATATTAATTATAAAGTTCGCTGAAAAAGCTATTTAAAGTTAAGAGGTAAGTCTACTTATATGTGCAGAAATGATCAAATCCTTTAAAAAAAACAGAGAAGACTGTAATTAAAGTTAATTAAACTCTGTTTTTAGAATGTGTCCTAGATGAACCCATGCTTAAGAATAATAACATCAACAAAAAACTAATTTCAAGTGTGTGGGCTCATAGGCACTATTTCGCAAATTATTTCTTCGATCTTAATTTATCGCAGGAAAGTTATCGTATTTTCATTTTTATATATTTTGTTTGTCAAATTCTATCTGGGCTTTGATTTATCACATTGTTTTCATTTTAATTATCGCTATTTATTTATATTGTAGATGTAAGAGCTAATAACTATTGTAATAGCCTAGATTTGAATTTTGATGACTTAAAATGGATCAAAAATGACAAATATAATTACAGTAACTATTTTAAAACCCGCTTCAGTGGCTGCATGGCCAAAGGTGTCATTCTCGCAATAGACTAGCCTGTCGATGACGGTGATATGAGGGTCCAAATCCTGATCTTGTGTACCGAGGATAATTTTCCAAAAATGGTTTGTCACTCTCCATTCATGCACATTCAGGTACACTTCCTCTAAATTAAACGTCCCTAAACGGAATGGGTAGTAAGGAACTGTGATAAAATTAAAAAATACTGAGAAATGTAAAGGAAATTTAGGATAGAATGCACATGAGTAGATCAAACAAGTTTATTGAAAAAAATAAAATATATCTATATTCTATTAAAAGCAGTTAGCAAATAAACTTTTTTCATTTTACTAAGCATGAATATAAAATTATAGCTAAATATACCCACTTCAGAAGAAATAGTTACCCCTTTCCAGATAATCTTTCCAGCATCATTGCATTGCCTTCACTAAGAATGTGGTTTTTTTTTACCACAAAAGTAGGCCATCCTGCTGCTGCCCTAGTCTGGTGTCAAACTGACAGAAGAGCCAAACCATGGTTTGGGGGGTGTTTAGACTCATTGCTGTTTTAGGAATGTTGCATTCACAATCCTTATCAACGTGGTATGAATTCTCTTACCTATGAGACTAAATCTATAGCACTAAAATATAGATTTGTCAGTGTCTAGTAACATTGGGACATAAGTATGCCACATAAAAGACACTGTTCCCTCGTAAAAATGAAAGCCTGAGTCAGCCAAGGTACTCAGAATAGTCGGCTACGAGTTTACACATATGTTTTGAAAGTCAGCTTTGCTTGGGTATAGTTACATACCATTAAATTATATTTAGAAAAACATCAATTAGCATGTCACATTTCTTAAGATATAAGTAGTTGCAAAACGAGGAGAAGGCTTGTTTTATTTTTTAAAGCATTTGAAGAGTGTTAAAAAGGTTTTTGATAACTAATGGCCAATACCATTGAGGCAGGACTTATGTTCAGGACGAGTCTGAGTGGCTCACTGATATAAACGTGTTCAAGAACTGTTTGCTAGACTTACCGACATGGGTTATTACTTTGGTAGTATTTAATCAATTAACTATCAACACCACAACTTGTGAATGTGAGGAATGCCAGGCCTCCACGGTGGTTCGGATTCCACGTTAAACTGTAGGTCCTCCATTTCATCTCACAATCACCCTACCATTACACATTAGCGTAAGTGCGTATAGCCCGAACGGGTAGTAAGACGCGGTGCTAATAATAATATAATAATAATAATATTTAGCACCACGTCTTACTACCCGTTCGGGTTATACGCTTTAAGTACTAATTACTCTATTCGATTAGGAATTGGGAAGGTTGAATTAGAGGAAGTGAACCCGCATTTGCGTGGAGGGCGAGTGGAAAACCATTTAGGAAAAAAAAAACAGTTCACCCGACCGAGGTTCGAACCTCGATCTCCCCCTCCTCAGCAGACGAGCTCAACACGACCAACGCGTTAGCCAAATACGCCAGCGAGGCGGGTAATAATATTAATAATAATAACTATCTACATCGAATTATGTACTTTAGTGTACGGTAAATTCATCAACACAATGAGTTTGACTATTTTAATCGTTCCTACCTGACAACTCCCATCCTTTGTTAGGCTATCCTGACAGATTGACATATACATATGGGAAGGGGTAGGGGGGACGGGCAGTGACAGAATGTACAGAGTTAATTTGAAGCCTATATTATCTTGTCAGTCAGATGACTGTGTAGTGGAAAACATTCAATTAATTGAGTATATATTCAACATTAATATCTAAATATTATTACAAACCCTATTTAAAGCATGAAAATATGACCTAGAATTTCAAAATGACAAACAAAAACGAAAAAATACATATTTATACAATCAAAAGATCGTAAACAAAGATTATGTGCACATGAGGAATATCTGTGAAGTCCAAAAAAATTACATTTTAGAAAAAAAAAATCCAGGTTCTAGTTAAAATACTGTAGAAAAGACATGTTAACAAAATGCAAACATATTTTTTTGTTTCTAACATTGATAAAATCTTACCTTAGTATTATTATTAATAATATTATTTCCTAGGTATTGATTGATATTATCTATACAAAGTGACGTATACAAACCCTTTGAATTGATTTATAAATATATGAAAAGGGTTTTAATGATTATAGAAGCTGTCAGAAAGTGTCATTTTTTCATGTATAGAAGAAAACACTGGTGAAATATTTAGCGCTCTGGTAGATCAGTAAAATAAAGTGCATTGCTATTCAAACTTTTTGGTTCACGTACCCCCAAATATACGTAATTATTTTAACTCCACTTCTGTACCTCCAAAGTTGTTGATGAATAAAGCAAGCTATACATATTCTATAGTCTACATATAACCTGTCCTTACGTCTGGGTCTCTTGTAGCTAATCCTAAATATGTCATTGATTGTTTAGTGTTTGTCAGTAAATGATATATTTATATTTAGCAACACATCTTAGTAACCGTTCGGGCTGTATGCCTAATAACTAATTACTCTAATGGGCTAGTAATTGGGGAGGTTGAATACAGAGGAAGTGAACCCGCTTTTGCGTGGAGGGAGAGTGGAAAAACATATATGGAAAACCACCCCCAGTTCACCCAAACGAGATTCGAACCTCGATCTCCCCGTCCTCGGAAGTCTAGCTCAACACAAAACTAGCACGTTAGCTAACTACGACACCGAGGCGGGTAGTGATATATCTATTTTAGATGTAACGTACCCCTTATGATGTCTCCGCTTACCCCCGGGGGTACGCGTATCCCAGTTCCCAGGTTGAATACCACTGATGGGTGACACATGATTCTGGTAGACTTACCCCTCATGGAGGTGGGTTTGCTTCCAAGGACGAGGGGGTGATCCCGGACAAGTTGAACAGCCCACCCCCGGTTTCACCCTCTCTGCTAAGGGAGTTCTGGTGCTGCTCGTTTTGTTTCCGAACTGAAAACACACGACATAGCTTCAATCAACACGGATATTTATTGACAAGATGAGAATAAGCTCTGCTAGTAAATTTATTACCACTAAACTGCAAATAAAATTTAAAACACTAACATGTACGTACATCGACCTAGTACACAATTTTATCAAATAACGTACCGGTATAGTGAGTGTGGTTGACTGCACAGTCTAGTGGTAATAATTCTGAATGAGTGCATGACGTCACGGTGACATAGAAATTATGATATATCCGGTCTAGGGACAGCCTGCATTATTTAGGAGTAAGAAGTAAATTAATTATTAAACTGCTTCTTAAGTTTAACCGGCCAATGTAATAGTTTTGTTTTTGTACTACATGGCTGCCACAATTTCTATTCGTAATATAATTTACAAACAAAGCTAACAATTTTAAAATAGAAATAACACTCAATTGTTTAGTTTTTTAAAACGTTCTTCTAATTAATATAAATATAAAGTAAGAGACACATTTATTTCACAACACACAGACAAATTAAAGTTTTTGTCCATAGAGCTATGAGTGAAAAAGTTTTTGAGCGTTCAGACTCATCGTATTTACTTTCAATCAATAAACTAATAGAGATATATTTTATATTAATGTTGATATGACTTTCTAAATTCGTACAGTATTTAATTTTCTTTTGTCATACTGAAATTTAAAATGTTTGGTTAAATCTATTGAAAGTAGGTTTTGGATCAAATTTACAAACAGTATGATTTCAAAATTTACGAATATCATGTTTAAAATCAGCTCAAGATTAGCCAAATAAACACATTTTACAAATTAAATATCATAAATAATGAACATTAAACACCAAAGTAATAAATCTCAATTTAGTATAAATATAAAATCAGTAAACTCCTTTATTTATCCAAACAACTATGATAATATACTTAAAGATGACATTTTCATATACATGTTTCATATCATTAAAATACAGGGGAAGTAAGATGGTATCATGAGGGAAATTCACAAGTGTGGAGACTTGGTATTACATGACAGGCTGTTTATTGTGTGTGCTGAGATTTCGAATGTTTCTCTGACTGGAAGATAACTTTTATTGTTCCTTATATGTTCCTGTTATATCACCATAGGCCTACAACTTAAGTTTTATTCAAACAGTAATGCATTAAGATTAGAATAATATAGCTTTCTTAAACTAAACGTTCAATGCTTTTCATTCCCTTTATGTACGTATATATATATATATATATATATATATCTGTCTATTTATGTATTTAGTTATCCATCTAATTATCTATCGAACTATATATTTTGAATTAAAATGTAAATATTTATTTTATTCAAAGTTTTGTATTCAATAAATGGGAATGTGGGATGTTTACGGCTCTTCAGATGTTTTTGATGGCAGACCACCAACATGAGCCGTATTGACAAAATGTCGACGAGGAAGTATTTCTAGAACCACCAATATTACTTGTCAAAGGAATGCTATTACCTAATCACATATTTTTTTTCAAAATACCTTTAAACAATTCGTCACGTAAGGTAAAATTATAAAACATTTCTGCAGTAGCTTTTTGATATAGTTTTCTGTCTAAATACAGCATAGTTCAAAACCAGTTTGTTAAAAGAAAACGTACCTGAATTTTAGACTAACGAAAATTTATATCATGTTTATTTAATTTAGTACTATTGTTTTAAACGTTATTACATATATTATACTATTCAATTGAAATAAAATTTATTTTGTCTAAAATCTGGTTTAGAAAATTAAAGAAACTATCATTTAAAAATTTCCCTCATTGCCCATGATGAGCCCTTACGTCCAACGAAAACAAACCAACTTATAGTGGCCAAATTTTCACAGTGGCCACTAAACAAACTATCTGCTTAAATTTTAGTTCAGAAGTTAAGTTGTAGCGCACAACCAATTTATGAGCTAGAATTTACTTTTTTTTCTTTGTCTCTTACTACCTATCTGAGATATACGCATTTATTACACATATAGGATAGGGACTAGGAAGACAGAATCTATAGTAAATAGAGGCGTACCCTACGTATATAGAATAGAAGGTAGCGCCACGTCTTACTACCCGTTCGGGTCATACGCTTATGTACTAATTACACTTCTGTTTTTAGGGATAGGGAAGGTTATATTTAAAGGAAATGTACAAGCATTTGTGTGGAGGGATAAGGGAGCACCATTTTGTAAAAGCCACCCTCAGTACACCCAACCAAGATTTGAACCCCGATCTCCCCATCATCGACAGTCTAGTCTACTGTGAGAGTAGCGCCTTAGATGATGCAGCCATCAAAGAGGGTTGGGAGGAATTTGATTATGCCATTGCTTATTACACCCAATACACAGCATTTATATTTTAACTTCTAATTTGGGTCTACCAATATTCATGTTTTAGAAATTTCACTAAAATTTGGGTTGAATGTTTGTCATCATCAATCTCGTCCGCTTCATCACTCGGGTGATATTAAACAAAGTATTCATGATAAAAAGTGGGGGAAAGCAAGCACACATAAAAATATTCTGCTAAAGAGCATTACATATTTTATTACAATAACTAATTCCCCAAACGTCCAAGAGTACGTAACATACCACTGAATTGTGTTAATAAAATAGAATGTTTTGATAATAACAAGATAAACAAATCAACACAGAAGTATTGCACAACGTAATGTCATGTACTAACGACTACTTTCCCTACGTCATGTCTTTGTTTAACTTGACACTAAATATTTGTTAACATTTTGAATACGCTTTGTACTTTGCAAGATAGATGGTATTTTTTATTTTAATATTTTATGAAAAGATGTAAGGGCTACGCGATTGACAAAAATATGGGAAACACTGGATTAATGTATGCATCATACATATATACATGCACAGAAACATATTCAAATTAATTTATTTTTACTTTAGGCTAATCAGATTTGTGCCATACTTGATTTGGTCACCGCAACTAGGACACCAGTACTCAACACTTTAATGAGATATTGTTTGACCTATATTACTCTAAGAACCATGCCTTCAATTTTGCATTCGTTAGAATTACTTTATGTAATATACACTCCTGGGAAAAGCTTCATTTTACAAAAACAGCAAAATGTCTACGATGTACTGTACCATATCCTTAATTTAAAAGGCCAATTTAATGTTCACAATAAAGTTAAATAAATGACAACTGTCAATTGGTTTAAGCAAAGGGACTTTTAGTCCATTCGCCATAAGAGTAGTGGTAACTGGCATATAGCAAAAGTGACAAAATCTACTTTCGAATATCGATTCGCCAAACCATATGCTCTGCGAGACCATATGTTAATTTGTTGTCACCCTTGGCGGTCAAAATTCTCCCAAAAACACATTTGTTTTTAATTACGTTATTCTTTTAATCGTTTTTACATCTTCTGTTAGCTGTCAGTTACCACCAGTCCTATGGTGAATGGACTCTAGTCATAATATACGTAATCAATTAGTTTTTTCAGTGAAAGATACGGTTTGATCCCAATTAATTTTTAGCTAGCCTAATCGAATCACGCAAAAAGATAAGTTATAAAAGTTCAATTAATAGCCAAAAAGATTTCTGAACTTGAATCAACAAACAAGGGATGAAATTACAATATTTTTAGAATGATATCATAATATAATAAGTCCCATCAATTACCAACATCATAAATTGTGTAAGTTTTATCACTACACTAAAAGCCCACTAGGCACGATCCTAGGGGTGGAGTCTTCAGGGGGAGGCAAATTTTGGATGTCATTATTTTCATTACAATATTTTGGATACCATAATTTTAATTATAATATTTTGTTTTTAATAATAACGTTTAAAAATTATTAACTAACGTTATCGAAATAGTTAAAGTTAAAGTCAGAAAAACCATATTTCTTTTTAAATAACTGTACTTTGCAATCGCTTTGTAACTAACTTCAAAGAACAACAATAAGCATACTGATTATCTTTCGTAGAAACCCTTTCTCGAATAATAACTAGCCCCTACCCGCCTCCCCCCAGCAACACCTCCCACTTACCAAAGAAACTACACCTAATTTTAGAGTTGGGAGAACTGCAGGTCTTATGGAGAACGGTTTTATATTCGTTCTCTCTCTCTCTCTCTGTTACCTGTTGCCAAACCTTCTAGCTTTCGGTGGTTGGGAAGTGAAGGGGGAGGGTTTACTTGGAAATCCCTCATTGTAAACAATTTGGCATGGGAAGGTTGGGATGCTCAATTGACAGGCAAACATATTTCCTATCGGTGTACAGCCTTTTCTATAAACATTAACTATTTCCACAATCGTATTTTTTTTCAATATTGAAGTTTATTAACGTTTCTCTATTTCCCACTTAATTATTCTTAAACTATTTTATGAATAAAGCTTTTTTACTCCTAATTAATATACAAACAATATGTATTGCTGCTTGAGCTACTGAACAAGTTTCGTCTTAACGAAAATAGGTGTAGTAGACTCTTAACACCATTGCCCTTTCTTTAATACTAAATTATTTTCCTCTTGGAATGTAATAGCTTTTAACAAGATGAAGATTCCATAATGTTTGCTATATTTTAACTGTTAACAATACACTATTATTCAAATTAATATATTAATATACACATAAAACTATAGTTCCACAAACTTACGGCAAAAAACAAAACACACAAACAAAATATTTACGTGATCAATAAAAAAAACTCTACACAGAGTATTAATAAAACATGTGTTTATTTAGTGTTCTTGAGCTAGTTATTATAAACGCGAGACTCAGACTACTGTAACTTTACGACTGTGCTGGAGGAAGAAGCACCATCTACTGGCAACAACGACAGACCAGCATTGCCAACTTTGGTACACATTCGAAGGAAGACTGATCATGTAAAACAAAAGAATGACAACGCTGTTGCTCAATAGTAAGCATGCAGTTCCCTCATAAATGAAATTAGGTGTACCTAAAGCTCTTGACAATAGTTAAAAAGGCAACGTTGCCAAGTCTTAGCTTGAGTAACTTACTACACGCTGTAGTTCGTAGAAATCTTTATGGAATATTTTGCTTTGTCGTTCTCTTAATGATTCTATTCAACAGTGTAGAATTACTATTACTGGTAGGCTAGTTGGTCAGTTGTTTTGTGTTTGTGATGCAGACATGGCTGTTTTAGAGTGTTACATTTGAATTACATAGGTATACTGTCTATTTAGTAACCATATATCTGGTTTATTATTATGTTGGTGATCTATGTTAATATATTTCGCTTTTAATCACGTGATTAGTTATAATGAGTGATAAAAACAAACACCCAAAATTATGTGGGGCGGCATTTCGTAAACTGGCAAAAGAAAAGTGAGAAAGGGAAGCTAAAATTCTGAAAACTCTTGGTAGAGTGGACACATTTTTTTTACAAGAAATGTGGCTACTTCAAGTAAATATACTGATATACGTGGCGATAACATTACAGCCATTGTGAAAGAAGTAAGTCCGAACAAACAAGTGGTCAAGAATGTAGAAAAAAAAGTATTTTTGAATTAGAGTCACGTATAGGTCTGTGTGTTGAATCAGCTGATAAAATCAGAAATAACCTTGATAGTGATGATCCAGCTGAGGGGTGTGTTAATGAGTCAACAACTGACATGATTCTACGTCGTCGAATTAATAAAAATCATAACAATGATTTTTCTAATTCACGAAGACTCATAACAGGTAAAATCAGACATTTGAACAAAAGTGTTTTACTATCGCAAACTTTTAAATGGTGAATCAACTTTGCGTGAATATTATTACACTCCGTCGAGAATGAAAGGTAGCAACTTATAATTAGATTATATGTTTAGAAGATGTATGAATGTTAACTGCATTAGAAACTGTCAGTATTTTGCTAGTGCATGAATTGATGAAGTGAATAATGTGTTCCAACCCTACTCTTAGACAAGCTCCATTTAACTATTTTACTCTATTCGCGGACATTCACGGCCAGCCTGCACACAAAAAACTAACTATTTATTAATATGTTTGGGTGCCAGGAAAACTTAACTGTTTCTTAGGTAACCTTCATTTAGTCAATCTTAAATCAATAGATAGGACAAGGAAAGAGTGTTTAAAGCAATTTTTGAGGGCAGGTTTTCTGTTTTGTTTTTATAGCACCGCGTCTTACTGCCCGTTTTGGTAATACGCCTAAGTACTAATTACTCTAATGGGTTAGGAATTGGAAAGGTTGAAGTTAGAGGAAGGGAACCCAAATTTGCGTGGAAGGAGAGTGTAAAACCATTCAGGAAAAACTACCTGAGCTCACCCGAGCGAGATTAGAAACTCGATAGCCACATCCTTGTCAGTCGAGCTAAACAGTAAACTAGCGCGGTAGCTAACTACGCCACCAGGGCGGGTCTGAGAGTTGTTGATAATCTGAGTGTGGTAAAAACATTATTGATTGAACTAAAAAAGAAGAAAGCCCCGAGTTAATAATAGATTATAGACCAGTGTGATATCTGCTCGAACACTCACGAAATATAATATTTAATATCTTATATTAAACAAAATTACAAAGTAAAATAGATATTCTATGAAATATGGTAAATAATGTATATTATACTGCTTCGGTATTCATGCGGACAAAAAAATCTTATATGGTCCATTTTCAGTGATGGATGAAACAGGGTTCTAGTCCTGGCCGGGAATATTGAGACACGTTTTCTTAAATTACCTCCAAGCAAATGTGGTTACATCACCTTTAATTTGTATCTTTTTAATCACTATCCCCCAGTAATTAGTAGTAAATATGGTTCAAATAGGTAATATTATGTAACCTATAAATATTCTACTATAGTTCACTCTGGATTTTACTATCCCCTTCACGGGAGAACGGAATTTCACCTTCTGGCTGATCCACAAAATCCGTTATAGCTAGGTCTGTCAGTATTTCCAGGGACTCACAGCAAAACACCTGATTAAACTAATGTTAAAACTTGCCTGGATATAGAAACTACGAAAGCCTAGTTGGAAAAATAATTACACTGCAATCGCTTATGTGGTTATAAATATCCTGGATTATATATACACAACATCCATCCGAAACTTTAACAGGGACTTTAACCCCAAAACCTAAGTCTATCATACTATAATTTCCCTGGTTGATATCCTACAGGATAGAATTAACTAAGGAATCAGCTGTTGATAAATATCCGTCCGGTCCTTCACCAAGACTCACAAGACAAAACATGATTAAATCATTCTAAAACTTGTTTGGATAAATATTTTACAAAAAAAACTACATTTAAATCGGTTAAGTGGTTCCATAGATACATACAAATATCCGGCTAGCACATCACCGTGGCTCACACCAAACCTTGCGATTATAATTATTATTCTAAAAAATGCCTGGATAAATACTCTACAGAATAATCAAAACTACACCACAGCAATTGTGTGGTTTCATAGATATATACAAATATCCGGCTGGCACTTCACCGGTACTTACACCAATACACGCAATTATAATTACTATACTAAAATTGCCTGGGAAAATACACTAAAGAATAATAAAAACTACCCCACAGTAATTGTGTTGTTCCATAAATGTATACAAACATTCGGCTGACCCTTCACCGGGACTCACACCGAAACACCCGATTATACACAAATAATTCTCAAACCTGCCTGGATATTGGTCCAGTACAAAAGTAAAAACCACAACGCAATTGGTTAAATGGTTCCAGAGATAAATAAATCCGGCCGTATCTTTAAAAGAAAATCAAACCCTGACTGTATGTATGCGAAATCCTCTCTTAGGAGACATCCTGATAAATATAAATAAATGCACCGCAATAGGTCGAGAAATTCCAGGTATCCTTGACTATAGACAGATATTCTTAATTATAGTACAGAACAACAATATATTTTTACTTGAATATATTTATATTCCAAACCTTAAAAAACAGAGATATTATTTAACTCGTAAAACAAAGCAATATTTATTCTTGCTTTTCAATTATTATTTAAACCTCCTCACTCTGATATTGTATTATTACTTGCCTACGGCATGGCCAGTTTTATTGTTTGGATTTCCAGAATTGATTTAGTAAAAAACAGGATTGACAAAAATAATCACAGTTAACATTATACATTAAATTTATTATAAAATGATAATAATCAACGCAAATCTTAATAAACCACACCTTTTCTCAACCAAAGTATTAATTATTAAAGCGTTTTACATATAGTTATATTATAGCCGCTATGGTAACAATAAATAAAGTATGGAATTGAACTATGCTCCCACAAAGTTATACACAGTCATAATAAATTTGAAGAAACAAATAAACTCACTTTTAAAACTAAAACATGTCCAATGGATGAAATTTAAACAATATTCATTTTTGTCCACCCGGAAAACATATAAAATACTTTAAATTAGGATTGGAACCCTTAAATTACAGAAGTTTTTTAAACTCAGCTTCTTACAAATAAAGTAAAAATCTTTTAGAGTTAATCTGTTATTTACGTTACATGTGTGGAATATAATAATTAATCATTAATAAATGTATAATTGGCTATAAACCGTATTGCAGATTCTGGAAAAGGGGAGACTTGCTTTATGCTACCATGTAAAACCAACAAATGTGGGCAACAGTGCCCAGATAACGTTTGACGTGGTTAAACATTTAATAGCTACAAAAAATACCAGCCCGTATGTTAATGAGAGTAAACATAATTAATTAACTTAGTATGTAAGTAATAATTATTGATTTTATTATTATCAGAACAATAAAGTAAAAGTAATTTAGTAAATCAAACCATTCGGGCATCGCTAAAAGACATAACCCCTCCCCCATCACTCCTTCCCAACAATCAAGAAATAATTTAAGGACTTAAGGTCTTCTCTAACGTAGGCCTTGGGCGTAGCTAGGCAAACTATTCTGCAGTTATGTGTGGAGGTATATCATACCTCGCGGGCTCAGTGAATCATAATTTGCTACCTTTTAATCTTGATGGAGTGTACATTCCTGTAATACTGGTGCCGTTTATTGTGCGCCATGTTAAATGTTTGGAGGAAAAACCACGATCGCTACTCACGGTATTTCAGATTGGAAAAACGTTTATACTATTTTACCTCAGCATGAAAATTCGCAGTAACACAACAATTGTCAGTTGACGTTTTTAACAAGGAAAAAATCTCTAAGAACCGTAGAAAACCATTTCGAATCTTATGTTCAGACAGAACACATGTACTGGCGCAATGTATTGAAAAGAGTATTTGCAGTAGTGAAAAGCCTAACAAGTCGTGGACTTCCCCTATGTGGGCAGGAAGAACAATTTAATTCATTACATAATGGTCAGTTTATGATGTATCTTGAACTTATATCCGAGTTAGATCCTTTTCTCGCGTAGAGCATTGAATGATATGAATATCCGAGACAGAGGCATATAAACTATCTATCTTCAACAATCTGGGATGAAATAATCTAATTGCTTTCTGAGAGAGGGGTTATATGAAACTGATTTAGATCCATATTTCCTAAACGAATGTGTACATTTTTCAGGACATTTAAAAGCTTATGCGATTAGTGATGTACCAATCGAAATTAGTAAACTCCTACAAAAAGAGCGGTTACAGTCTATGTTTCCAAATGTTGACATTGCATTTAGAATATTTATATGTACCGAACTTACAAACTGTTCAGCAGAACGCTCGTTTTCGGCTCTTAAAAGGCAGAAATCTTACCTTCGTTCTACTGTATCAAAGAAGAGATTGAACTCCTTGTCCATTTATCCCATATAAAACGACCTCTTGACTGATGAGAGTCTCAACTATGAAGATTTGATCAACGAGTTTGCAACCATCAAAGTGAGACGAAAACTTCTATGAAGAGTGAGTTTTTTATTCGTCTTTATTTTAAAGTTTTCAGGTTCGGATACGCTCTTTTTTTTAATTCTATTAACAACTTATATAGCATACCCAAAGTTATTTTAAAACGATGTTGTAATGATATTGATTTGGATCCCTCTAAAATATGTAAAAAGTCATGGATGAAGGTAATTTTTCTTTAAAGTAACATATGTATAGTATCCTTTTATGATTCATCCGTGAAGAAAAGTGCGCCTTTCAAAAATAATATGAAAAGTATTACACCATTAAAATATATATATATATATATATATATATTTTTTTTTTCAGTAAAAAGAACAAATCCGCAGTATTTGGCAAAGGACGCCAATCCTCTATACCAATAAGAAGCTAGCCTTCACAACATCTGTCGCCAGGACTCTTTCTATTAGTTAATTTGTACAGTGGTGACGAGGGGACCAAGAGGCAAGGGGTATGTCATATATAAGCCACTTGTGCGTATGGTTAAGGGAAGTCTGGCAGTCTGGCACCCACGCACCCACCCGCAGTTTGGGACTCACAAATGCACTAGCAGACTGGCTCTCGCAATTTAACACAGAATACAATAATGTACGTTAATATCACAAGTGTGCATTGATATCAAGCATTTAATTGGAGTATGTATCAGTAATTAAACAGATGTCATTTGAATAAATCGTGTGTGAATAAACAGCCATCAATAGTTCTCTTTCTTTCATTTATTAACTATACCGACTTAATTAGTGCTTGACCACGGAGGAATTAACAGCTAGTTAAACGGTATCTGTTCCGTATAGTGATGATAGGCGCTCGACCACGGAGCTCTAGACAACCGAAATATTATCAAAGAAATATTATATCTGGAAAAAATCTAAAGTGTTACAATGTATTTAAATTTTTTGGTGGAGGAGGGAGCAAATTGTAACTGTGCCTAAGGGCCCAAACAAATTTTAATCCGCCACTGATCAAGTGATTAGCACGCCTAGATGTAAGCTTTTGAAATCAGTGTTGTAGTTCTGTGTTAAGCTCTTATATACATGTTTAAAATCTGTAAAGTGCTGTGTAATGTGCATATTCGGCTTATCCCTCTTGTGTCATATTATAGACTTACCAGTATCACTGCTGTTCAGTGAAATGATACAGACTTACCATTATCACACATGTTCAGTGATATGATATAATAATATTAATATTTATCACCGCGTCTTACTACCCGTTTGGGTTATACGCTTTAATACTAATTATTCTAATGGGTTAGGAATTGGGAAGATTGAATTAGAGGAAGTGAACCCGCATTTGCGTGGAGGTAGAGTGGAAAACCATTTAGGAAAAACCAACCCCCAGTTCAGCCGACCGAGATTCGAACCTCGATCTCCCCGTCCTCAGCCGTCAAGCTCAACACGACAAGCGCGTTAGCCAACTACGCCACCGAGGCGGGTGATATGATATAGACTTACCAGTATCCCTGTTGTTCAGTGAAATGATACAGACTTACCATTATAACTGATGTTCAGTGATATGATATTGACTTACAAGTATCACTGTTGTTCAGTGACAGAATAGAGTCTTACCAGTATCACTGTTGTTCAGTGAAATGATACAGACTTACCATTATAACTGATGTTCAGTGATATGATATTGACTTACAAGTATCACTGAATGTTCAGTGACAGAATACAGACTTACCAGTATCACTGATGTTCAGTGACAGAATACAGACTTACAAGTATCACTGATGTTCAGTGACAGAATACAGACTTACCAGTATCACTGACGTTCAGTGACAGAATACAGACTTACCAATATCACTGATGTTCAGTGATATGATATAGACTTACCATTATCACTGATGTTCAGTGATATGATATAGACTTACCAGTATCACTGTTGTTCAGTGACAGAATAGAGTCTTACCAGTATCACTGTTGTTCAGTGAAATGATACAGACTTACCGGTATCACTGATGATCAATGATATGATATAGACTTACCAGTATCACTGACGTTCAGTAACAGAATACAGTCTACCAGTATCACTGCTGTTCAGTGACATGATACATACTTACCAGTATCACTGACGTTCAGTGACATGATACATACTACCAGTATCACTGACGTTCAGTAACACAATACAGACTTACCAGTATCACTGCTGTTCAGTGACATAATACATACTTACCAGTATCACTGACGTTCAGTGACATGATACATACTTACCAGTATCACTGACGTTCAGTAACACAATACAGTCTACCAGTATCATTGCTGTTCTGTGACAGAATACAGACTTACCAGTATCACTGATGTTCAGTGACAGAATACAGACTTACCAGTATCACTGCTGTTCAGTGACAGAATACAGACTTACCAGTAATCACTTATGTTCAGTGACAGAATACAGACTTACCAGTATCACTGCTGTTCAGTGACAGGATACAGACTTACCAGTATCACTGCTGTTCAGTGACAGGATACAGACTTACCAGTATCACTGACTTTCACTAACAGAATAGACTTACCAGTATCACTGACTTTCACTAACAGAATACAGACTTACCAGTATCACTGATGTTCAGTGACAGAATACAGACTTACCAGTATCACTGATGTTCAGTGACTGAATACAGACTTACCAGTATCACTGATGTTCAGTAACAGAATACAGACTTACCAGTATCACTGACGTTCAGTAACACAATACAGTCTACCAGTATCATTGCTGTTCTGTGACAGAATACAGACTTGCCAGTATCACTGATGTTCAGTGACAGAATACAGACTTACCAGTATCACTGCTGTTCAGTGACAGAATACAGACTTACCAGTATCACTGATGTTCAGTGACAGAATACAGACTTACCAGTATCACTGACGTTCAGTAACAGAATACAAACTTACCAGTATCACTGATGTTCAGGAACGAGGAGTTATCAGGAACATATGTCGAGCTGTGGAAGGACCGGTGGGTCAGAGTGATTATCACAGCCAGGACACTACAGCTCACGAGGAACAAGCACGTCAACACGACTATGAGGACTACGATGCGCCGTCTCCTTTCTTTGGGAGGCAGGTCCTTGCGAGGAAGCTTAACCGCGGGCGAGGACCGCCGTGAAGCGCTGGAGTGCCGCGATATGGCGCTGTCCTGTCTCCTGAGTCTGCCTGATGAACGCACGCTCGAAGCGCGCAGGTGATGGTCAGCACCAAGGTATCTACCACCACCACCGCAGTTATCGGTGCGACGCTCCAAACTCTCGTGTCGTACCAGAGGCCGCCGGTTAGCACTCCTCTTACGTTGCAGCCGGGATGGTTTCCTCATGGACGATAGATCGGAATGATGTCTTAGAACTTTCGATCGACTTTTTATCGACCTCCGAAGTGCAGGAGATTCGTTTCCCAGAACTATGTCCTTAAACATTTTGAAAGACGGCTGCCTTCTCAAATCTGGTGTCAGATCGCCGCTGTTGGATGGGACGACGACGTCATCGATGTAGAATGAGACTCTGTTCGATAGAGATTCCCCTGAGAGGTATTGCGATTGCCGCGATCTCTTAGAGGCACCCGGTTTGGGGCTCGGGGAGGTCCGTCCAATATCGCGGCCGTCGTCTAAACGGCTGGTTGTCACGACGTCGCGAGGGAAGTCCATCTCTTCAGCAAACCTATTGACGATCATAATGAGTCCTTATTATTATTCTCTTCAACTTATGACGAAGAAAAAGCGCTGCCTCTTATTAATTACCTTGACGCGAGCACAAATCTTCCAGTTCATGTTATTTATAGATTTAAAAATAGCCCGGCGCTGTTGAAAACTTGTTTCTTTACCCACATATCCTCGGTAGTTTGTCAGTGTCACGGATAGCTTACAAAAAAAAAAGAAGAAGATTGCACTAAATTCTACGTAGGAACTGATAATATTTCTTCTCACTAGGACTTTCCACCTCACCCACCCTTTAACAATTTAATTTATCTGACAAGACTTTCGATGCAAGAGTTGTTACTGGGCGAGTAGCTGTGATTGAGTGGTGGCGGACAACACAAGCACGGCCCCGCTTTCTCGGAGAGAGAGCGGCTGACGGATCCAGAGCTATAAGTAGACACAACCTCCACTACATTTTCAGCTTTGAACCAAGAAATAAAAAGGAATAATAAAAAAAATAGGGAGTTATACGGCAACGCGATGCAGTTTGACGTCATCTTTTTTACGTTACGTTTCGTTAACTTTCCTCGAAAATATTATGTTGACGTCATCGACATTTTTCCAAATTTATATCGTATACATATAACACTATTTCTAGTTGGCTTGGAAAAATAATAAAATAAAATAGAATACTTAGTAAAACTTAGTATAGTGACACTTCATTTTTGATCATCGTGATTAGTGTGGTCCAAATTCAATAGTGATTTAGTGTTTCCTGGAGTCATATTTACAGTGAACTTCAAATCACGCACTCGCACCATACGAATTCTTCATTTCGAACCAGCCAGGATTGTAACCAAGATATTTCATTGTTTGTTAGTCATTATTGTAAGTACAACGCCTTAACTGATTGGATTTGGCTGAAGTTTCCTCGCGTTTAAAATATATTAAAATACATAAAATACTATTTTGAATCGTGTCTTACTATCTATTCGGGCTATTCACATTTAATTACACCTATGTGGTAGGGAATAAGAATATAGAATTTAAAGGAAATGTACCCGCGTTTTCGTAGAGGTAGGATGAGTAAAATAGCCTCAGTACACCTGGCTGGGATTCTAACTCCTAAATCCACTTTACCAGTAAATCACACAAGCATGACAGTTCTAGGCCACATGCCCACAGAGTATTATTCTTTTTTTTTAACACCGCGTCTTACTACCTGTTCAGGTTGAACGCGTATGTACTAATTACGCTAATGGGTTAGGAATTAGGAAGGCTTATTTAGAGGAAGTGCACCCGCATTTGCGTGGAGGGATAATGGAGAATTATTTAGGTAAAAACCACCCTGAGTGCACCCAACCGGAATCGAACTCTGATCTTCCTATATTCAGCAGCCTAGCTCAGCGCGAGATTAGCGCGTTAGACCACGCGGTCACCGTAACGGATCCAAAGTATTATTATAGTCGTCACTCTACAGGTGATATTTGTCTACCGAGTTGATTTCACTTCGTGGAGTGATTCTCTGTTTGTATCAGTATATTTCTGCCAGTATGTTTCGTTTCGTTTCATTTAGGAACCGGATTTTTCCCATTTGCCTTTTCATTTTCTTGATCGTAAAACATAGGCAGTTGAGCTAAATATGCATTTCATGTCATTACGAGTACAATATGATACTTGTATAGTTCCTGTAGTCGCCTATTCTTTTGGATTTTGCCTATTTTATTAATAAGTGCCTTGAGGGTAGATTGAAGGATACGCGAGAGTAGGACAATGTTTTTGCAGGTTTTGTGGTAAAACATCTTTTCGCTAAATTAATAAAATATTGCTACAGTACAAATATATACGTAGTTTAATTTCCATCGTGTGTTGATAAGAACAGGTGTTGAATGAATATCTACAATGAGCACAGCAGAATTAGACGAGAAACTTTTTAAACGAAGAGAAAATGTTGTCACTAAATTACAGGACACCCTTCATAAATATTAAAAAACTGTTGATATTGCTATGTGAAGAAAACTAAACTCTAGGTTTGTACTGGAGCAACATTTTATTTAGTTTAGCCAAAATATATTTTGCCATAAAAACTGCAAAAACACTGGCTTTTTCTTGTATCCCCTTCGAACCCACCTTAAAGCACCTGTTTTGGGTTTGGCCTCTCTATTTTTTATAGTGTATTGGTTTTCTGCTGAAAGAGAGAGTCCGATTTCTTATAAATGGAAGGTTGAGGCATAATTGTTTGGAGTAGGTTTGAAAATGGACACTTGTTTAAATAGCTTCCAATGAGCGTACATTGGGTGGAGGACAATTGGAGCAGTGGCAGACATCTTGGGAGGACAATGGGAGCAGTGGCAGACATCTTGAGAGGACAATGGGATCAGTGGCAGACATCTTGAGAGGACAATGGGAGCAGTGGCAGACATCTTGAGAGGACAGTGGGAGCAGTGGCAGACATCTTTGGAGGACAATGAGAGCAGTGGCAGACATCTTGGGAGGACAATGGGAGCAGTGGCAGACATCTTGGGGGAACAGTGGGAGCAGTGGTAGACATCTTGGGGGGACAGTGGGAGCAGTGGCAGACATCTTGGGAGGACAATGGGAGCAGTGGCAGACATCTTGAGAGGACAATGGGATCAGTTGCAGACATATTGAAAGGACAATGTGAGCTGTGGCAGATATCTTGAGAGGACAGTGGGAGCAGTGGCAGACATATTGAAAGGACAATGGGAGCAGTGGCAGACATCTTGGGAGAACCATGGGAGCAATGGCAGACATATTGGGAGGACAATGGGAGCAGTGGCAGACATCTTGGGGGAACAGTGGGAGCAGTGGTAGACATCTTGAGAGGACAGTGGGAGCAGTGGCAGACATCTTGGGAGGACAGTGGGAGCAGTGGCAAACATCTTGGGAGGACAATGGGAGCAGTGGCAGACATCTTGAGAGGACAATGGGAGCAGTGGCAGACATCTTGGGAGGATAATGGGAGCAGTGGCAGACATCTTGAGAGGACAATGGGATCAGTGACAGACATCTTGGGAGGACAATGGGAGCAGTGGCAGACATCTTGAGAGGAAACAGTATGCCATTACAGGAGAAAAGTTCAACTTCTTTCGAAACGGCAAATTTTAAATATTGTCGCTTAACATCGTGTTAGGTAAAATTCGACTTTTAGATTATAAAAAATCATTCTGTCTGAAAATGTAACCCATTTCGTTACTTAAACTCTAGAAAATTATCTACTGATCACTCGTTAGTGAAGATAGTGAGGATAGAAGCTGTTATGTGATCAGCCCCAACGAACCCTCCGGCTGGTAATCTCAGCTTTCTAGACCAAAGCCGCTACTTTTTACTTCAAGCAGCTCCCTCAATTGTCCTCACGAGGTTGAGTTGAGCCTGTTCCGGACCCACTGCTTCACAGAAAAGTCTGGAGGCACCGGGAATCAAACCTGGGACCTCTGATCTGTAACTTAGGGATGCTTTCCCCTATAGCACAGAGGTGGTAAAATACGTCTGGCTATGCGATACCTCCTAGGTCAAGATACCTTCCATATGGTGTGATGACGTATTAACCTTTTTTTCTAAAAGTGCATATTACATAATGACATTTGTACCCACCAACACTCTAGGATATAATTACTACAAATGGCTTAGAGGTAAAGTCTTTTATATATGTGTATATATTTTGAGTAAAAGTAGGCCCATGTTGTTAATTGTGTAGGGGAACCCCCCACCCGCACCCCACTATATAGAATTATAAAAAAACACCCTTAAAACCCTTTAAAACATTATCCAAACAGGTTCTAAGTAACATCCAATATTCAGAAATATTTCATATCCTTCTTTCTTACGAAGGCACTTCGTCAAACATTCGTACAATTTCCTTCAACAATATTCTCTCACCTGTGGACCCTCCGAACTCTTTCCCATCTACCAATACACCAAACAAAAAATGTCTGAATCTCTGTTCCGGTAAGTTAGTAGACCTGACAGCTAAATGCTCTTCGAACGCAAGTAGCGATTTACGGAATCGGGAAATAAAGGAATAAAGATGTTTCCATGTAGACTTGTAAGTATTAGAAGAAGGAAGCCAAAACCTCCCAAGGAGTTTTGTTAGATTTCCTTTATCTGGGACACAAAAACGAGTAAATGACAATATAACTTTCTTTGTGCTGGTGTTTAATTTAATGGCACCCGTTTTGGTTATGGTACGGTCTAAGGCGTCACCCACACTAGACTGAACTGTTGGTGATAAGGCAATAGGGGTTGGAATCCCAATCGATTTTACTGAGGATGAATTTTGCTAAATTATTTATTTATTTAGCACCGTGCCTTACTACCCGTTTGGGTTATACGCTTAAGTACTAATTACGCTAATGGGGGAGGGATTGGGAAGGTTGAATTTAGAGAAAGCGAACCCTTTTTTGAGTGGAGGGAGAGTGGACATCCATTTAGGAAGACACCTCCAACTCACCCGATCGAGATTAGAACCTCGATCTCCCCGTTCTAGACAGTCTAGCTCAACATGAAACTCGAGTGTTATCTAACTATTCCAGTAAGGTGGGTGTTTTGCTCATTTGTTTTACCATTATCCTTCCACGTAAATGCGGGTACATTTCATTTAAATTTAAAGTTTCTCATCCCGAACACAGTAGCGTGATTAATACATAAGCTTATAGCTCGAACAGGTAGTAAAACGCGGTGCTATAACTAAATATTATTATTATTACCACGTCTTACTACCCGTTCGGGTTTTACGCACTTACGCTAATGTGTAAAGGTAGGGTGATTGTGAGATGAAATGGAGGACCTACAGTTTAACGTGGGATCCGAACCACGGTTGAGGCCTATTCCCCACCTTATCAACCCATGATTGATACACGTCCTGTGAGAGGTTTGGTAATCAGATAAATCTGTGCTGGGACCGAGGATTGAACCCCGGACCTCCAGCACAAAGGTCTCACACCTTACCCCTAGACCACCAGGTCACCCTAAAACTAAATAGATTGAGGGCTCTTTGTAAACAACATAAACAGGCTATTTTGTAAATTACATGACAAGAGGTAAAGAGTGATTTATTTATTTTCCTTCGTCCCACTTTAGCACTTTTTTTCTGGACGTACGTATACATTAATAAACACTAAGGGTTGAGGAAGATAGAAATTTATAGGAAATATATACTCATTTGCGTGGAAGGAGAGTGGTAAATTATTTTGGAAAAAATCCCCTTCAATAGACCCGGTCTGGATTCGAACTTGGAACTCCCTCCCCGTCACCGGCAAACCAGACTAAAGGAGTTGACATATAGACCGCTTGCACATCGGTGAGAGAAAATGTATTATATATATATGTGTGTGTGTTAATCTAAACAAACGGTGATGAAAGTAGAAAAGGATTAACAGAAATGGTTTTATAAATACAATATGGTAAGTAAAATCCTATAATATTTCAAAATCACATTTAAAAAAAATTGTTTAAGTTGACCTAAATGTACCTCACAGCTTCGAGATTCGTGTGACCTTGATTAGGAAAACTTTCAGAAGTTTCTGTGAAAAAAGTATATAATCTTAGCAGTAGCCCCTTCTTAAATTATAGCAAAAACCTAATGGCTTTTTAAATTAAATATAACTCAACTCTGGGAACCCATCCCACACCTTTGCCAGTGGTCAGGTGGTCTAGTGTGTAAGACTTGCATTGCATTTGGTCGTCGCCGACAAGTAGAGTTAGGACTACCGTCATGTTTTCCGGGAACTACTTTTTTACCTTTGGTTTACCTGTATGGTTTTCTTATTCTCTACAAGCAACTAATAATACGTTTTCTTAAAATGCAAATAAAATGCTTGCCTCATACCATATATTTTTAATGAATGACAGTGGCGTATGACCCGGATGGGTAGTAAGGCATTTAATTCACTAGAATATTACTATAACGCTATATGAAACACATTGTTTGTGTGATTCCATCACTTTTGACCTGAGAGATGAATTATTCAAACGTTAACATTAATACCCGCCTCAGTGGCCACATGGTCTAAGGCACCACTATCACAGGAGACTAGACTGCCGAAGACGGGGAGATCAAGGTTTGAATCTCGCCCGGGTGTACCAAGGGTGATTTTTCCCAAATTGGTTTTACATTCTCCCTCAACGCAAATGTAGAGTACAATAACTCTAAATTTAACCTTCTTGTTTCCTAAAACCATCATCGTAATTAGTACATAAGCGTATAATTCGAATGGGTAGTAAGACGCGGTGTTAAAAAGATAAATTTAACTTCAATAATTATTATTTTTCCCTATTTTCCCTATAATATTTTTTTCTTCAACTGTAATTGAATTTAACATTAGGTGAATAGTGCTTTTGGTGATTTAAAAAATGCTCCATTTTACTATATAACATTCAATACTACACTAATAATAATAATAATAATAATAATAATAATAATAATAATAATAAAATTCCCATTTAGAAATGATGGTAAAACACTAACACACCTTGTAGTTTAGGATGAAAATGTAGTAGTAAATGTTAATTATATTAATTATAAATGCACTAGTTAATCAAATGTCAATTCAATATTATAATATAAATTTGCATCACAAAATTATATCAAAATGGTTTTAAGTTATGAGAAAAAAAAATCTTCATCGAATTCAACTCTTGACGCAGTTTAAATATTACTTTTATTGATAAAACAGCGTCCACTTTTGATGTTACAGTACAATATTCATAGGAAGGACCTTATTTGACAGCTATCAAAGTTACGAGGTCTACTTCTACGTAGTCATACGTCAAGTCATTTTATTGAAAGCTAGCAATTTCAATATAATATATCTAGCTATAAAATAAAACTAATAATATAGTAATAATGTTATCAATATTGACCGAAAAAAAGTTTGTATTTTCTAAAAGGTTCTTCATATGAAAATCTGACTTTAGTTATCCTATTAACCTTCCACGCACACACGATAGTTAATAAACGAACTCGTTGTCACTCGCGTAACCTTAACCTAAGGAACCGCTCTCAGGAGCACGACCACAGAGTAGGAATTCGCGCCTAACCTGCTGCGTGGACCAAGCGCCGCGACGCCCAAACATAAAACTTCTGACCGTCTCGCGGGAGGAAGGATAAATAAAACGGCACAAGGAAGAAGATATTTTTGTTTTGGGAATTTTTTTATTCCTTCTTCACTCCCCTCTCCCTCTTCCTTGCATATCCCCCATCCACCGTCAGCGGGTAACCACCGAGCGACGCTGCGCGTCTGTTGCCTCGCTCGCCCTGTTTCAGAGTCGAAAGGGTTATGTTCATGTTCGAGTAGCTAGAACTCTTTTTCATTTTCCTTCTTGTTTTAGTTTAGTCTTCGCTTTGAGTAAAGAGGATCTGTAACTTAAGGGCTCGCGTGCCCGCTCACTCTCGCGTTTCGAAAGGAGAGTATTTAAAACAGTGGCGTCTCGTGGAAGGTTTTCCAGGTAGGGTAAGGCTCACACCAAACTTTGTCCGTACATTGTTTTTGATCTCTAAGACAACAAAATCTCAAATTTATACTATGCTGATCCTCAAATTTATATGATTCATAGGCCAGCACCTTAGCTCAATTAGTAGCGAACCTTTGTACTGAGCTAACGGTTCCTGGTTCGATCCCTGACATGGCCGAAAAAATTATCATTGGCAAAATGTGGGTTTTTCTTTTCCCAGCGATGTATTCATTTATGGCAAGGGGTTGTATATTGAGTCTGTTCTAGATTTACGTTCATAAGTTTTGTTCTGATATAATCAGTCGGTTCAGAAAGTGCACGTTAAATAGCCCGAATAAATTAAAAAACTAAATGGACTATACTTAAGGCAACTTCATAATTCCCGTACTGGTGGCCACTCGGTCTATGGAATCTCCATCTACAGAGAGATCAAGTTCTATTCTTTTCATTTTATTAAATTATTTGATGTATTTAATTAAACCTGTACTCTCTGAACTAATAGATTATACCAGCACATAGCATATATATTAGCTCAAATCTAGAAATTCAGAAAATACCAAAAATCCAGCATCTGGCCCTTATTTCATCAATGTGAAAGGTGAAACCCACATTTCACCAATTGAAAATTTTTCAGCCATGCTAGGAACTGAACCCGAGACTCTTAACTCCGTAGAAAAACACGCTACCCGTTGAGCTAAGATGTCGGACTTTCCCATCCTTTTTCCTTGATAATGCGTCTGAATCTACTTTCAGCTACGTTCCTTATCTTTAAACTAATTATTAGGTCACTAATAACTTTAGGGCATAATAATAGTAAAAATCTGATTCCCATTTCAGTAATTTTGTGGTAGGATTTCGGTGTTGTAGATCAACATGGTAATGAATTGCATGAATGTATTAAATGCGGGGGTGAAATGAGACAGAATATAGCATATATTCCATATAGACAGGTGAAATAATACTGAAAGGCAAACACTAACTAAATAGTTAAAATATTAAATTATTATGCTCAGTAGTAATTCTGAAGCTTTCAACATTCTAATATTTCAATCCGTTTAAAAAGCTTATAAAATTATATGTCAATGATTCAACACACAAAAGTATATCAACCCCTTAAGTGGCCAAATGCACAATCGTCAAATTGTAGCTCTGCTTCAATCTCGTAAAAAGTCTACATTGAATTGCTTCACGTCTTTGGCTCTTCATACCTGGTTGTATAATATTGGTCATACTGTCTCATTAAAAAAATATCACCGCGTCTTACTACCAGTTCGGTTTAGACGCTTATGTAATAACTACGCTAATTGATTAAGAGAGGGTGACTTGACGGTCTAGGGGTAAGATGTCGGACTTCTGTGGTGGGGGTCCGGGATTCAGTCCTTGGTCCTGGCACAGATTTATCTGATTACCAAACCCTTCCTTCACCTCTAACAAGACGTGTATTAATACACCTTGTGAATGTGTGAAATGCCAGGCCTCCACCGTGGTTCGAATCCCACGTAAAAATGTAGGTCCTCTATTTCATCTCACAATCATTCTACCATGTTACACATTAGCGTAAGTGCGTATAACCCAAACGGTTAGTAAGACGCGGTGCTAATACTAATGTTTTAGGGATCAGGAATTTTATATTTGGAGGAAATGTACCCGAATTAGCGTGAAGGGAAAGTGGAAAACAGTTAAGAAAAACCACCCTCGGTGCACCCAACCAAGATTTGAACCTCAATCCCCTCTTCATCGGCAGTCTAGTCTCCTGCGAGAGTAGCGCGCTAGAATATGCAGCCACCAAAGTGGGACTGTCTTATTTTAAGTTAGTTTGTAAATCAAGTGATGATATAAGCTGGGTGTTTAAAAACTGCATGTAAAATAACGTAATGGCAGAACAAAAGATCAATTGATCCAAATCATAATTGGTCACAGAAACAAAGATGGCTTTGTGTGCTTTATATTTATATTAGAGGAACCATTTCCGTTAAGGAAAATATCTCCCACCAAGGTATTTATTGTGAGAATAGAAACAATAAAGCAACAAACATTTTAAAACATTCTTGAACCGTCCTCAAATGTTCTGTGATGATCCTAGCAAAACATACTTTTAGAAGTCTATATTATTTGTTTCTAAACATTTACTTTTTTATCATAAATTCGAAATTTAAAGTGAAGCGTCGTTAAAAATAAACTAATCCTCCTTTATATATCTTTTAAAAGTTTGAAACATAAACTGTAAGCTTTTTAATCCAATAGAAACATGTTGATAGTCCCTTTCATCATAATTTAAGAGTGAACCATATTTTGAAATAGCAAATTATTTCTTAAATAACGTGGAATAAGAAGGTATGTGCAATACGTCGCATAACTCCAGTAGGTGTTAAATTAAATATAAACATATTTTAAGAAGATTGTAAACTTAAGTATTTATTTAGTACAATTAGAATAATTCATCCTTATTTGTGGACACGTAGACTGAGCGTTATGCTCATCAAGTTTGGTTTGCCGATAAAGTGAGTGTTGGAGTAAAAATTAGAGCCGGATATATTAAGTAGGCTAAGATTTTTCCTAAATGGTTTCCCACTTTATCTCAACGAAAATAAGGGTACATTTCCTATGTCTTCATCAGGTGGAATGGAAGGCGACTCAAGGAAGGGGCCAGTATTTTTTGCAGTTTTTAAAGGGAAAACTTTTTTTTGTTAAAATAAATAGAATATTGCTCCAGTAGAAATATAGAGTTTAAATCTCTTCACATGTTGATATCAACATGTTAGATGAAAAACTTTTTAAATGAAGAGAAACAGTTGTCATTAAATTCCAGGACACCCTCGACAGATACGCAATAAATTTCGCGGTCACCATGTGAAGAAAATGAAATTGTATGTTTGTACAGGAGCTATATTTTATTTATTTTGGCCAAAAAAAAATGTTTTGTCGTAAAAACTGCATAAAAAATGGGTTTTTCTCGCATCCCCTTCTACGGATAGCCAGGACGTGTAGTGAAATGCGGTGCACACACACTCCATGTGTGTTTATATGCATGTATGTATCTTAGTACTTTATATGTATGCTATGTGAAATGATCCATCACTGTGTTACGAAATCCACTCAAAGTGGTTAAGGGTCATCCCCATTTTTTTTTCTGACATGAGCCTGTCATTTTCTCTATATTTTATTTTCGAAAATAGAACTCGCCCAGTTTTAATAATTCTTTGAAACGAACATAAATGTCAAATATACGTAATTTTAAACATCATTTGACCTACGTGATTTTTCAACTTGCGTGAAAACCTTTGTAACAAATTAACCGCGTAGTTCTAGGACCTACTGTATAAAATAGGTTTTAAGAAACTTTTATATTATTTATTTTTATTTATTTGGCGTGCACTTTCTGAAATTATTGATTAAATCAGCGCACGACTTAGAAACTAGCTTCTAGAAAACACACAACAACCAGTCCCCAGTTGTTAATTCCTAATTGTGAAAGGAGACATCCAAATTTCACTAATGAAAAATTTCTTGGTCGTGCCAGGGGTCGAACTCTGTAACCTTAGCTCAGTATACAGACACGCTACCGACTGAACTAAGGTGACGGACAAATATTTTTAAATGTTGAATAAGTTCCTTTCTATATATATCGGACTGTAGAGTGAATGAAATTGGGTTCTTAAAGAGAATAAAAAAGGTAAAAGGGGGATGGCTGTCCGGTTTGAGAACCGCTCACACACTATGGTGAAGAGCAAGCGCCACTAGTTCAATAGATGGTCCTCTGTGATGTCATGCAACAATTACATGTGCACTAGAATATTCTGTGAGCAGGAGTGGACTATATAGTCCAGTGGGAGAGGCGGGTTACTACCCCCTCTTCTCATATTCCCCCAAGAGCGTGGGGGCCCATCACCGGACCGGACTCAGCCGCGTCAGACATTGAGGGGTGGGGGTGGAGGGGGGGCGTCAGTCAGAATACTTGGCACTCCGGATTTTAAACCCATGAATATTTGAAAAGGAACTATTGTTGCGATGCATTATGTAAGTTGAGTAGATGTTTGATAAATAAATAAATAGAGGTTTAGTGCAAAATTAACGTTGTAGCCTTCTCGCACTAAGCCTGTACAAAACCATTTTCAATGTTAATGCAGCGTGACAGTCAGCTCAAGAAAAACTTAAATGAATAAAATAGAATTCCCAGACTTCAAAAGATTTTATATTTACAAATATTTGCTATACACACAGCATAATTATTATTTGGGAATATAACCAAGGCAAGATTTATAATATATATATATATATATATATATATAAGTTAATAAAAATTACTTATAAGCAATAAAAATGTATAATTGGGTTTCTACTCTTTCTTCTTAAGTAAACAGCCCAAAGGTTGGTTTGATGTGATTTTCATTCATCTGGAGCTGTGCATACACTTATCTCTCCAGCTGGTTAGTGATGCCTGCGCTCTCTGGTAGAAATACCATGCACTGGTGGAGTTTAGTAAGTGTGCTGTTGTCTTCATATTAGAATTTCTATGAGCGAGCACGAAAGGGCCTACCAGTTTTGTCAGGTAAGGTATTTTCAGATACCTTCCAGGTTCATTTTAAATGCCACAATGGACATTGGACCAACGGTTTTACTTCCCCTCCAAAGGAAGTTGTGCTACGGATTTTTATCTCTAAAGATAAATCCTTTGACCTCAGATGGCTTTGAACCTACGAACTTAACCCACTTTACCCCAAGACCACCAAAAGTCGACTTCTACCCTTCAGGAAGAGCGATATAAGCCAGATATCTGGGAAATAAATTAGGTATAGATAGATTTGAAAAGAGTAACAAGTTTCTTAATACTCTAGGTGCTAAAGAATTTCACGTGTGAAGGAAAATAAAAATAATATTTAAACAATTAATCAAACAATTAATAAAACAATTTTTTTTAGTACCACCGCTTACTACCTGTTGAGGTTATACGTATAATATGTACTAATTACGCTAATGATATATAAATGTGAAAGGTTGAATTTAGAGAAAATCTACCCGCATTTGCCTGAAGGAGGATTGAAAGAATATTTTATTTAAAAACACCCACGTACACCCAACAGGGATTCGAACGCCAATATGTCTGTCATTGGCAGTCTAGTCTATTGCGAGAGTGACACCACCCTAGAATATGCGGCCATCGAAACAGGTTAATTTATGTTGTTAAGTCATGCAATGTTATGAAACCCTTTTCCCCACCCATTTTTTGAGAGTAATTCATTCAATGATCCACTTTTATCACTATCACAGTATTATCTTTGTATGTTAACCAAGTTTTTCCACCCGTTTGGTCTATCCACGTGTTTACATTAGTAATTATTTTAAGATAAGGAAGGTAGAGTTTAAAATGTATGCCAGTATATGAAAGGAGGGGCGCGGCAAACCATTTAGGGGGAAAAAAACCCACCGCAATACACTCGATCTGAATTTTAACATAGATCTCTTTGTAACGGTAAAATCGTATAAGAATAGACGGACGACTTTGTCTATGTGACCACCGGAGTGGGGGAAGATTCTATAAATATAGTTTAAATAGGTCTAAGATAAAATCAATTTGTATGTGTTTTTATATATTAAAACACACTATAAAGTAACGTTAATAACACGTTGGCCAAACAGCGATAACTTCTTGACCCGTTATTTTTCTAATTTAAAGACGCCCACCCAGGTCGTTACATCTATTTACAAGAGCTTGATTGGCAGAGCCCCAATTAGAAGTGACAAGTAGGAATAAATTGATGTATTAAAAATGTCAACAGTTTGGAAATGGTTTTGTTGACACTTATTAAGACCGCTTTTTCTCATTTCTGAAATGGCATGTTCGTAGTTACGAGTTTCTATTGAGAGCGGATATTTTTGGAGATGTTCAACATGCTAGTAAGGTTTATTAGTTATTATTATTATTATTATTATTATTATTATTATTATTATTATTATTATTATTATTATTAAGCACCCCTTTGAAATGTGGTGTTGAAGAAGACTTGAGAAGATCAGGGTGACAAATCAAGAAGTCCCGAGAAGAGTGGGTGAGAAGAGATCCATTTGTGATGTGTTTCTTCGGTAAAAAGCAAACTGGATCGGACACATCCTTAGGAGGAACTGTCTTCTGCTTGCCATAGAAGGAGAGGTTGATGGAAAGAGGAGATTAGGAAGAAGGAGGATTCAAATACTAGATGACTTGAAGGAAAAAAGAAAATTCTGGAGTTGAAGGAGGAGACAGAGGTCAGGGCACATTGGTGGTCTAAGTTCACCGACAAAAGGCATGGACCTATCGTAAGATAGATCACATAATAATAATAATAATAAGAAGAAACATAACCGCGTCCCACTACCCATTCGGGTAATATACTTTTTTTATTAATTACGATAATGTTTTTAGGGATGAAGAAGGTTATATTTATATGAAGTGTACCTGGATTTGCATGGAGGGAGAATGGAAAACCATTATAGAAAACCACTCTTAGTACACACGACCGAGATTATAACCTTGATCGCCTCGTCTTCAGCAGGTGGGTCTAACACGAGAGTGACGCCTTAGACTATTCGGCCACTGGGTAGGTTTATCAGTGGCGTGGACGACATTTATATTGAGTTCCTTAACACTTACTGTGTATTCACACGTTCGCCGAAAGAACGAAGCATAACAGAAACGTGGTCACGTGATAAGCTCCTAACTGGGAGTAGGCAACTTATTTCGGCCTCGAGCGATTTAGAATCTTACAAAAGTTGCCGCGATCACCCATCGTTTTTTCAATCTACTTTTTTTTTTTTGTCTATATATATCTTGTATTTACTCCTTAAAACTAGCTTTCCCCAAATACTTATGCCTGCATTCATCTATAAAAATGTACAAAATAAATAGAATACAGCCTACATTTTCGTAATAAACTATTTCATTTTCTTATAACAGTACCAACTATCATTGATCAAGGTAAATTTCGGTCATACCTTGATATTAATTAAAAGAGCTTGATATATTTGCGGTTAATTTCACTGGTCTTGGGGTGTAGTGCTCGCCTCTGGACACGATTTTCGGGGGTTTATAACCCAATGGGTCCTAACATAATAAGATTGTATTATTAAAAGATTGTCGTTGATGTTCCTTATCTGGTAATTTGTGGGTCCCTCTCCTTTTTAATGGATAAATAACATCAACGTGAATCTTTTATTAATAATATATTATTATGTTGCATTAATAACCTGATATTCTTACATCGCTCAACTTTTCAAATTTAAATATAAATATTATATAAATAAATCTCATAATATTTATTCTAGAAAAGACACGTGCAAATTTTACATTTTATGTGCATTGTTCTCTTATAATACATTATGTCCTTACTTAGTGATCCTATTTATATTTGCTAAGAATTGCACTTTTATCAAGTTTCATAATATTATATCATTGAATAGTTTGTAATTAATAAGTTTGTAGCATTTGTTGACTGCTATCAAGCATTTTCTATCTAATTTTCATAAGTTTATTATAAATTTATTTTATTAAAAATATAATTATTTGTATCCTCAACAAATTTACTCAATCTTGATTTAATTGACGTAAAGGTGTTTTACATATTTCTTTACACTAATATTTATAACTATCTCCTTACTACAATTTACAATGACTATCACTGAAAATAAGTCCAAAATAAATAAAACAATTTAATAATTGTAGTAAAGGTGAATATTCTGAAGTTAATTTAACAAATTAGAATGTATTAAATTTTATTTTATACAACAGTTTATATATGAGAGAAAAAACCTTTTCACTATATTTTCACTTGGAAAAGACAATTGGGTTAAACTACTGTTAAATGTGTGTGTGTGTGTGTGTGTGTGTGTGTGTGTGTGTGTGCAGTGGATCTTCGAGGGAAAACTTTCAGAGCACACTGGGAACTGTGTGGATATAGATACAGTATTTCAATTTATTTTTCCCCGAGGAAATTCTCTCAATTGCACTGAAAAGGGTTATGTAACATATTTGAAAAAAAAAACATGAATCGCGGTGACAAAATAAGATTTCTGATTCTACTATTTTCAATATACAATATAAAGTGTATATATATATATATATATATATATATATATATATATTATGTGATATGTAGATAAAGACATACACGGGGAGAAGAAATATTTTCTCCTAGCGAGTCCTACTACTACACTATTAATAATTGTAATCATGCATATTAGGTAGAATGTACTCACATTTGTTTGGAGGGAGTGTGGGAAAATATCTAAGAAAATCCACTTTGATGGCCGTATAGTCTAAGGCACTACTCTCACAATAGACTAGAGTGTCTGAAGTGGGGAGATTGGGGTACAATCCCTGTTGGGTGTACTTAGGGTGGTTTTTTTCTAGCGGGTTTCCACTCTCTCTCATCACGCAAATACCCTTATTCTTACCGGAACCCATCTTAACTATACCTTTTTTCTAACCAGGACCCAATTTGACATGATTTTGACAAACGGGACCCAATTTACCAACCTCGTTAAGACGTCACTATCACAATAGACTAGACTGCTGATGATGGGGAGATCGGGGTCCAAATCCCGGTCAAGTCTACTGAGGCTGTTTTTTTAAAATGGTTTTCCACTCTCCTTCCACACAAATGCGGGTAGATTAACTCTAAAATTCTTCCTTCCTCATCCCTACCCCATCAGAGTAATCATCACATATGAGTATAGCCTGAAAAGGAAGTAAGACGCGGTAATAAGAGAGGAAAAAAGATAAATTGGGCCTAGCTATAGCTGATCTAAAGCTAAATGTTTAGGTTTGTCGGTAAGGTGAGGTTTGAATCTTGGCCGAGGGTAATTGAAATATTTTTTGCTAAGTGTGATTTATCACTATGGTTTTCCCGTTCCTAATTCGCGATTATGCAACACATATCCTCTAAACTATCCTCCGCTTCCTTACCACTTATATATAATCGTTAATTAGGCTGGTTATCCGCACCAATAGCCACGCAGACGTAGCGTCGGCCTCGTTTAATCTATTTAATCGATATGGGGAGTTTTGGATTTCCAATATCGACTGGATGCAGGCTAGTAGGGTAGGTTTTTAATGTCTTCCCACGAAATTGATGGTGCATTTTCTCTCAATTCTACCATCCTCAAACTTACCCTAATAGTGTAAATATGGCCGGTCTCTTGGTATAGTGGATAGCATTCCTGGCTACTAATCTAGAAATCTCGGGTTTTATTAGGCATTTTTCCCAAAGGGCAATTTTTCCTATGATTGCCATGATCTGGATAATTAGGCTTAATCTAAGTTCAATACTTCTACTAGCACCACAGAATCATTATCATTATCACCCCATCATCTTATTAGGAAGTAGTAACCGCACCTACAGGGTGTTCCAGCCTCAAAATATGGTCACATCCTCACCACTGCCAATAGAAGACCCAGAATGTCTAAACGACAAACCTTGGTGACATAAGTTTTAAAAAAATAAGTGTACATATGAGGATATATCAGAGGCGACTTAATACGTGGAAAGTGATAAAAAAAACGTGTTAAAAACAACAAACGCAAAAAAATACAATTGGTGCTGATGTAATAACCCCCTTTCCCAAAGTATTTATAAAACCAATCGGACAAGGAACACTCGTGCTGCCAAGAAGGTCAGTGGAGACTCAGGGTACTAATAGGTTCATCCTTACTCTCTCTGTCCGACTATACCTATTCCCTTTTATGTTTTGCTCGCATCTGAATATTTAAAAGGCTAAAAAATGTCGTTATTAACATCCTCATTGTTTTGAAATGTCCCGAAGTTACAAATCTCATGGGTAACTTTGTAATTCGAACGTCATCATGTGTGACCTGCTCGCTTTTCTAAAGTTAACCCTGGGCGTAAAATATAGTTTTGTTAGTAGAGAGGGAAGATGTAACATATGTTACAATTTAGAAAAAGGTCAAATCTACTCTCTTATTTAATAATTCTAAACATTAATTTTATCCATAAAACCTTAATTTTGAAGCCGAATAAAAGAAGGAATATAATATTAACTTTTCAGCAGGAGTAGTTTTTTTAAATTTTGACTACAATTAATTTTTTTACACCACGTCTTACTACACGTTCTGTTTCTGAGCAGATTCAATAATTACTCTAATATGTTAAGAATAAGTAAAGTTGAATTTAGAGGAAGTATACCCTCATTTGGCTGGAGGGAAACTGGAAATTAATTTAGGAAAAATCATCCAAAATACATTCGACCGGGATTTTAATCCCAACCTGTACGTCATTGGCAATACAGTTTATTGCGAGACTTGACGCCTTAGACCATCCGGAACAGATTTTATATATGATCTAAGTGCCTTAGAAAGATATAAATATTAACTAAGTGCTAACCTCCCTTATTTATATGGTGCTTATCATCATTAATAAGCAGCTTGACCGCTTCGGTGGCCCCGTGGTCTAGCACGCTACTATCATGTTGGATTAAACTGCACAATATGAGGAGATCGGGGTTAGATCTCGGTCAGGTGCACTGAGAGAGGTTTTACCAAATCGATTTTCACTCTACCTCCATGCAAATGCGGGTACATCTACTCCAATTAACCTTTCTTAATCCCTGGCGCATTAATATAATTAGTACATAGGCGTATAGCCCGAAAGGGTAGAAAGACGTGGTGCTAAAAAAAAAGATGCAGCCTAAATTTGTATCATCCACGTTCATTTAAGTGGTAAATTAATTAAATGAGGTGTGGTTAATAAATTTGTCCTAAAACTTTATTTTAGCACCACGTCTTACTACCCGTTAGGGTTATATGCTTATATACAAATTACACTAATAGTTCTAGGGATTAGGAAACTTATATTTAAATGAAGTGTACTCACATTTGCGTGGAAGTAGAGTAGCCATTTAGGTAAAACTACCCCTCAGTACACCCGATCGACTAAACTATTGTTGAATAGGCCACTGGTGGCGTACAGTTAAATAAACTGCCCTCTTCTACAATTTATTTTATTTTCATTTTTTCTTTGGTAAATCATAGCGTGGAGGTTATTAACGGCTAGTTGGTGGGATTAAGGTTACTTTAGAGTAAGTGTGCCCACATTAGTGGAGAAAGGAGATTGGATAAATAAATACACAGTGTTCAATACTATGTGGAAATTCGCAGTGCACCAAACCAAGATTCAAACTTCAACCTCCCCGTGTCGGGAAACCAAGTATATTGTAAATTTGTCGGCTTATACCGTATGATCATCACTCCGGGTTCTCATTGTCTCTATTTCTAAATAATTGCTGCTGCAGGAAAGAGATATAAAACCCTTAAATCCCTCGAATCTTTAAGGATACTAAAGATTCAGGAATTCGATATAATAATCACTAGAAAATATGGCTTTCACGTCTAACAAATAACTCACAGGCTTCCATGATGGCTACTTATTTTGCTAATTGTCACTATGATAGTTGATCGTTCCAATGGTAATAAATGACTTGAGTGATTCAGTGTGGAATTAAGTACGGAAACATCAACCGTGTGTACAGGGCATAAAGAGTATCAACAAGAGAAACTCGAAATGCAGTCCCGTTTCCATTAGAATAACCTTATATGGGAGCTGTAAAATTTAATAGATCTTCTTTCATACGCCAAGTCATATAATCTGCAGCTACAACGTTTTATATCTGCTCCTATAAAATAATAATAATACAATAGTAAAATATTATCAATCTCAATCACATATCCCCCTAAAAGGTCTTATTATTATTAGCACCGCGTCTTACTAACCGTTCGGGCTAGACGCACTTACGCTAATGTGTAATGGTAGGGTGATTGTGAGATGAAATGGAGGACCTACAGTTTAACGTGGAATCCGAACCACGGTGGAGGCCTGGCATTCCCCACATTCACAAGTTGTGATTAATACACGTCTTGTCAGGGGTGAAAGAAGGGTTTGGCAATCGGATAGGGCCTAAATCTGTACTGGGACCGAGGATTGAACCCCAGACCCCCAACACAGAAGTCTGACATCTTACCCCTAGACCACCAGGTCACTAACCTAAAAGGTCTTGCCGATGAGATTGGACTATATATCTACTCCAGTTAAGGTAGTGAGAGTTGGCAGTTGGCAACATTGTTGTAAGTTGCAACCTGTGACGGCCGCTGTGGCATAAAGCACCAAAACGAACAAGTACTTGACTAATTTGCAGGGGTATGGGAGGACAAACAAATGGCGCCGTAACATAAAATGTACTCGGGAAAGTTTCCAAACCAATAATTCCCACCACAGCTTTACATGCGCTCAAAGTACTGGAGAAACCATGCTGACCAACTAAACACGCTCGCTCAACCGCAGATTAGAACGGGATATCGGGTCTTGCCGAAAGTAAATACCGCCGAAAATACTTGTCTCCTACTCCCACTTTGTCTCTGGTTTGAATACAATAGCACCCATGTGGGTTCTCTAAATGGAGGGTGGATTGGAGTCCCATCTGTCAGGGGTGTGGCAGCCCCCCACCCACCTCGAGAGAGAAAAGTTCAGGAATTTTATCCTTGTGGGAGAAAATTTTAGACCGTCTGAACATAATTCTGTGTTAATTATATGAATTTCAAAAGTCAATTATCGCAACAACAAAAGTTTATGAAAAATTAACCAAAAAATAAAATTGAAAAATAAACGTATTTTTCACATGTTCATCAAACAGAACAAAATTAAATGAAAGCTGCTGAAAAGAAAATTGTAGGCAATCTATTTATTTTTATTAATTTCTGTTAACTCGGATATTGATGATTCAAGGTTTGTTACTAACAAATTTCAGCCAAATCTAATATACACACTTTTATTTTCTCGTAAAAATTAACAAAAATAAAGTAAATATTGCAGAGTGATAAAGGAGGAAGGGGGCTAAAAGGGAATCGAACCGGGGACTCCTACACCACGGGGCTAGTCTTTTTTATACAGGAATCAGGTCAAGTCTATTCTTAAGGCTTTATTTCCATCAACAAGGTCAAACATTTTGGTGAGCTAACGTGTAACCATTGTAGCAAGATAAATTGAAAACCAAACACAAAAAGCGCAGGGTCCTTCAAGAGTATTTATTTACTTTTTCTGCCCGTCATTTTCATCTTGGGATCAAGAAAGTGTATACTCCTGTCTGACTACCTTTAGTTTTGTGATGTAAGAGTTAGGAAACAATGAAATGATCTAGTTGAGCCCTCAAAGTATTTGATATCAATGAACTTAACGTATGATTTACGATGATTTTTATAAGCATTGTTTCAATATAAAGCGGGCATTCGCAATAATATCGGTTAGATTGAGATATAAGTTAGCGCGAATTAGGAAAGGCCGTCTATATTTGTACAGTTTTAAAACCGCGTCAGACACGTTATCTCAGTAAGTAGCATGCCTTCCTACTGAGCTCTGAGTCCCGTCTTCGATTCCTGGCATGGCCAAAAAGTTGATCACTATTAAAATGTGGGCTACCACTTTCACAGTGATGAATTAACAACCGGTTTCTAGGTGTTGTGTCTGTTCTAGATTTAAGTTATTTAAAGCTCTTGTGATGATATACTCAGTCGGTTCACTAAGTGGCCAAACTAAACGTTTCTACTGAAGGTTTTTTTTATTTGTATTTCAGTAGAAACGTTTAGTTTGATTTTGTTTGGATATTATTCTTAGAATAGTACTTTAATATGCATCATTAGGATAATAACATTTGGATAGAAACATTTTTAAAGGAATATAAAACGCCCTGGTCAAATTTCATGATAGCCCTGACAAATATTCAAGAATTATTTATATAATTAATATTTATAATATTAAAATAAACATTACTCTTGAAGCAAAATTTTAAGTATTTTGGCTTTCGCTCCTTTCCACCTCATCCTTAATTTTAAACTTAACCAAGACAATACAAACGTAAATTTAAAAAAAAATCAAAGTGTGTGTCACTGGCAATGTGTGAAAACCAGGCGTTCTAAAAAATGCCTAAACTTTCTATATAATGCAAGAGTGGTTTTGACAATTATGAAATAAGCCAGTTTTTCTCTTTTATTTCATCCTTATTTTCAAGTTTTTTGTCCTTTTGAAGTCCCGAAATATGTTATCAATTCCTTTATCCAGTTCTATGTAAGTCTTGCACCGTTTTCTTGAAGGCTCACCTAATTCCTAGGATTTAAGTTGGTCAGGTTAGGTTAGTTTAGAATAGGGTGGTTAGGTAAGGTAAGGTTAGGTTAGATATTGTTCTCGGTACTATATGACTGGTTATTCTGTAAATTTCCAACAAAAAGTATAAAACACAACAGTAAAAATAATATATTTCCTACTTTGCTAAAACCTATTAAGAATTGTAATGAAAGCTTAGGCATTTTATAGAGTACCTGGATTCCACACATTGCCGTTAACATATACATGTTTCAGCCCGCGCATGTCGGAGTCCTTAGTGGAAGTTTTCGATGTACCGCAGCCCAGGTCTTGGCTGCCTGTCTACTAGATAGAACGTCGAGCAGGAAGTAAAGGCACGCTTTATTTAGTAACAGACATGTCGGGAATTGTTGCCCGTAAACAATGAACGTTACCTCCCGGCTTGTCACTCTCTCGACACAATATCTCCAGATAAACAAGCGGCAACACTGGAGCCGGCTGTCATCCACAAGCGCCCACCTCTCTACCAACATTACTGGGACGGCTAGTATTCCTTGAAAATTGCATTTTCGGGCGAGGTAGTGGGATGTGTTGCGATTTTACGATATTTTTATTTTAGATATTTGAACTATTAAAAAAAACCAAGTGACACCTGCTCCAGTGGCCGCATGGTCCAAGGCGTCTATCTAGTGTTATAATAGACTGCCGATGACAGGGAGATTGGGGTTCGAATCATGGTAGCAGCTCTCCCCCATGCATAATGATTTAAAGCGCGGGGGTGAGGTTACTATTGTCATTCGAATGTGCCTAGACTATAAAGCACGTTAAAATGACAATATTACTCCCCCCCCCCCACTGGTGCTTTAAATGATTATCCAGGGGGGAGAACTGACTGCTTTAATTCGAATGAGTTTTATAGTATCTATAGTCTATAGCTAGAGTGACACCTGAGACAAGGAATAGTCAACTGGTCGATCGCAGTACCATTTAGTTAAACTCACATTCCATTCATCCAACCGGGATTCGAAACCAAATCTATCCGTTACCAGCAAATCACACTGTATGAACGTGAAATTCAACCCACATGGTCATCGATGAAAACTCTTCAAACAGTTTTATATTAAGTTTTGGGCGTTAAGAAAATAAAAATTTAGATTTTTTTTAAACTGTGTATACTTTATCAAAATATCAAGACCAAAATAAGAAACTGTAAACTGAATCTATCGAGGTGGATAGCTGGGTGGGAAGGTAAGCCTACTTAAAGTATAAATTATATGTCCTTGGTTCGAACAAATGGAAGCCTGGAATAATTGATTATTTATAAGCTCATTTTATTGACAAGGTATTAAATTATTGACGATAAATCTGGGTGATTAATGTTAAGTGTGCTGGCCTAATTTAAGTTAGTTTGTATGTCATAGGATAGTATAACCCTGTGTTTTAAAACTATATACTAGAATCCTCCGCTAAAATAAATGACACAATCATACAAAAGTTCTCATTATATTCTATTAGAGTTGATACAAAATTCTCAAAAATCTGTTTTCAGTAATACTTCCTTTTGTTATTCATATAAATCATTATTCAGATATTAATTATAAACAAAACTGTTTGAGCAATTTTTAAAGAGATTTCAAATTTTCAAAAGATAGTAATTAGAAAATTACCATGAAATGATTAGTTACAATAAACCACTATACACTCTTATTTATTATGTAAAACACTTCCCAGATACCTATTTGAAAAAAAACCTAATATTTCATCTATTTTAGAACCATTTTAAAGTTTCAAAAATTATTAATCATTAAACTACTATTCAATTAATTTTACTTCGAAAAACAACTAGGCCTATGGTGTTATTTTCATGTAAACCCCTACCAATATATTAAAGTTGAACAAAATCATTAAAGCCAGGGTATTTTTAAAAACTCTTGCATTTTCATCTCACATTAACGAGCTACCCTTAATCTGGGAGATAGCATTAAAATCACGATTTAACTTTGAGGCATTATTATGATATAATATTTAGATATAAGCTTTGAACGGAATCTATAAAATAGTTTTGGCTGCAGTCCTAGGTGCAGACTAATCAACAACAAAAATTTAATACCTACTTTTTGGAGTTCAAGGACACATAAATAGATAAAATCTCTCATAATCTTGAAGCAGAAAATTATCACGAGTGCTCTGAGAGAAATTTAAAATGCCTTGGATATTAAAACAATTCAGAGCTTTGTTTAGCTTACGATGACTTAATATAATATAGCTCACACATATATTTTTATTTTCTTACTAATATAAACTAACATTGGTTTTCAATCATACTATATAATTCCATAATCACTTCTTTCGTAAGAAAACATGAATTAAACATAAGTAGAGTACTTAGCATAACAATCGTTAGTCTGTTGTTCCCTTTTCTTCTCGGTATTATCACGATAAATCTTCTTTGGAATATCTTCATCATGGCATGTAAGCCCCCCCTGTACACCCCCGGGAACACGACTTGTCTTATCCAAGCCACATTTTCTCTACTTGCGCCCGAGGAAGATTTATCTCGTCAAGATGTGGTCCAGACGTTACGAGGGAGATGTTCTCCCTACCTTTTTTTTAATCTCTCTCTCTCCATGTCTATTTTTCTCTTCTTCGTTTTCGCCGGATGCTGGGATTGACACGGCTAGGGTTAGAAAGACGGACGATAGAGATGAATGGTTTTCACTGGATCACTTACTCAGCTTTTGCGCCGGAGTGTTGGTTTTTTTTGGACGGTGAGGGGAGAAGAATGGGGGAATTTGACAAATTGGAGCCACTTTACGAAATGGCTTGTGTGCCGAAACAACTATCTACCCTGGCACAGGTGGATAATATAGACTTACAAAATAAGAATGACGTAGTTTAAGGGCGTTGAAGTGAGTTTTGAATTATTTTTAATACTTTTACTAAAGGGGAAACGTTCATTTATTTATTCTTATTAATAAACACTTTGTTTTGAAATGTTCATTTTTGGGGAACTTTTTTTAATATATTAATTAATATACAAACATACTGTCACATATTTTAAGTTAATATCTTATATTTGTAAAAACTCAATAAACATTAATTATTTTATAAATTGAATAGCAATGAAATCGTCAAAGAAAGTCCCCAAAAATATTTATTTTTGAATGAAAGTTTGTTAGTTTACTCTAGAGAGTACAAGTGGTTTACCAATCAAAACATTAAAAGTTGAAAAGCTTTTTAAAAACTCGATATAAAACCCTTAATGCATAATGATATTTCTAAATTTTATTATATTGATTCTTTAGTTCAAACATGGTAATATATATATATATATATAAATAGAGAGAGAGAGAAATTTGTTTCACATCCGATGGTTAAACTAATTTTTCCACATGCTGTTTTAAGTTTAATTTACTATAATACCATCACTTATTTACTCAAATATATTATGAAAGTTAAATATAATAAACATGCATTCTAGAACTGATTATTTTTTGCTTCAATCAAGAGGTCGTTTGTGGCAAGCCGCAATCCCATGTTTAGCAGTTGTGCTAGAATCTAGAAGACATATAGTGAGTAAATAAGAGAACTCTATTAATTTTGTGAATAGGATTACGGTGGCTGGAATTAGTCAAGATTTTCATGGTTGATTGTTTGATTGAGAAATGTCTGAGTGCCAGTCCATCTCGTTCCTAAAGGGTAGGTCGTTGTTGGAATCTAGATCGTGTATGGAGGGTGTGTGTTTCTGAATATGAATGTTGATATGGGTGCATTTCCTTACAGTTACCGTAACTACTGTGATTGGTCATTAATAAACATAGGCTTTAATGTATTAATAATAAAAACTAGCTGTACAATAAATTAGTCAGATGTACTAGGAACGTTCGTGTTTATTTATTCATATATATTGTAAGTTTGTATATGCTTGTCCTATTCGTGTGATTGAAGACACTCGATAATATTAGGAGCACATTATGATAGCAAACGAAGCTTACAACTCACATATTTAACTTGTTAACTAACTTAGTCCATTTCATGGATTCAGCGCGTTAAGATTTTAGTGGGCACTGAATTGGCTTAAACTAGTTTTTAAGTCATGTACTGGAGCTATCAGTTTTACAAATAAATAGAAAATCCTAATATTGTAAATACATATTTATTCTTCTCTCCCTAAATTCAAAATATAAGCACAATTTTACCTTCCAAATATGATGAAAATGTCCGATACCATGATTGTTATTTGAAATATCTCCAAATATGCAGACACGAACGGAGTGTTTTATGGATCCGATATTTTACATATTTTTCTAGAAAATGTATCATACAGCATCAAATTTATATATAAAATTAAAATAGTGCGTATATGGATGACGTAAAGTGAAATCAGATAAAGTTCACTCACTCGATCGTTAATTTAAAAATATATAAACATATTTATCACTAGTTAATGCATGCTCGATCTATTAATATTTACTTTCCATATTGTGGTAAGGCCGAAGAAAGTAGAATTTAAGGGAAATATACCCATTTTTGTGTAGAGAGAAGTTGGGAAATAATTTACTAAAAATAAACCATCCTAAGCACCACAAAGGGATTTTAACTACAACCTTCCCGCCACCAGAGAACCAGGGTAAAGGACATGCCCATCAATAAGGTTTCAAAGATAAAAATATATTATAAATATAGTTCTAATTGATGTGCGTAAACGATATTTACTCGTATATAGCTATGTATATTGTTCTTATATATATATATATATTGTTTGCATACATTATGTATAGGATATACTGTATATTGTTTGCGCACATTGATGAGGACTATATTTATATTTATATAAATCTTATCAATGGCAGGTTGCACGGACTAAACATCATGCTCCTTTAGCCTGGTTCTCTGGTGACGGGAAGGTTGTAGTTAAAATCCCCCTGTGGTGCTTATGATGATTTATTTTTAGTAAATTATTTCCCACCTTCTTTCTACGCAAATACGGGCACATATCCTCTAAATCCTAAGTTCCACGTCACTACTCCAACAAGGAAAGTAAATGCGAATATACTGAGTGGATAATGAGATGTGATGTAATATGTTATGTTTATGTTTATATGAATATATATATATTCAGTGGATGTTCCAGAAAAAACAACAGCAGGGGCACCATAATATATATATATATATATATCTCTTTCTTACAGCCTTTAAAATATATTCATATATCTATGAGAAAATTAATTTTTAAAAGCTAGGTTACATAAAAACGTTTGTGAGTCGGCCGATAAATAATCATATCAGTATAAACGATAAGGAACATTTTGTTTTATAAAATGTTCTTACCAAACTTAATATCCAGTCGTCTGAGATGAGACAAGAGAACCAGCTTAGAATCAACTTCAGTTGCCGAATAATGAGGTTGTAATGAGGAACCTACTGGAAGTGGAAGGTGACGTCATAAGATTGCACATTTCATGTTCAGTAAGCTTGGCAAAAATATGACAGTGCGCCTGTAGTATTTAAGAAAAATAAGATTGATAAGAGTGGTTTATTTTTTATAACATATGATATATAGATGACAAAATAAATATGCGATCAGGCCACACCAAATTCCTCAAAAGGCAGAAACTTCCTCATCCTTGTTCTAAGATGTCGCTCCCATGCTCTACTGGCTTGCTGATTACCGGAGATTAGGGTTCAAGTTCCATTCAGGTATACGGAGGGGGGTTTTCCTACATGGTTTCCCACTCTCCTTCCATACAAATACGAGTAGACTACCTCTAAAATGCTTCCTTCCTCATATCTAACCCTTTAGAGTAATTATCATACATGATTGTAACCTGAACATGTAATAAGACGCAGTGATAAAAATTAGTTTACATAAGCTCTAATTTAAATATTCACGAATGTATATTTGTATTTATAATGAACATGGACAAACAATAGAATATTTTTCCTGGCTCATTGTTATTATTATGATTATTATTAGCACCACGTCCTACTACCCGTTCGGGTTATATGCAGACTCATTGTTAATCTCAAGTAGGTTTTAACTCTATTCGATGAACTGAAATATATCCCTGCTGTTGAAGTAGTAACTTATATGACATAAAGAGTTTCCAATTGGCACTCGATGTTAGGAAACAAACGTGTAAATCTCTAAGGTTCCATTAGCGTATAAACATTTTTGGATTTCTGTATCAAGAATCTCCTCCATAATTTCAATACTTAATGATGTGCTTTTATAGGAGATGGAAAAGCCGATATATGTGTTTTTTCTGCATTAAGTGTCTCTTCATTTTTTATAATAATTAATTTATTTGTAGCTAGAGGGAATTCATACTATTACTGTATGTTTCCTAAAATCAACAAGGGGGAGGGGGTGCACGTGCCCCAATGCCCGTACCCTGAATCTACCACTGCATATATTCAAATACACATATATATTGCATTAAATTATAAATATAACATTAATCATATAAATTATAGTGTGTATATTAAATTATATATGGGATTTAATTATATTTTGTTCTAGCACTAGGATTATCAACTTATCTAGTTTAAAAAAAAGCGATGATGTAGGTGGATATTTAGTAAGTGCACAAGAATTCTAATATAGAGGATGTAAAGTGCGTTTGAAAGAAAACAATCCCTCTATCTGGACAGTGATCGAATCCCGACCTCCCAAGTAATAACCGAGCACGCTAAATAAAAAATGAATCAGTTGATAACACAAGAGGCGCTATTACAATTTTAACCGTGCCAATAATAGTTTGCCACGCAAGAGCTATCTTTAGGACTGCGTTCCCGTTCTTAGCCTATAAGAAACTTATTAAACATGAACCAGACGTAAACGAAAACTTTCTTAAGTAAACCAGTGATGAGACGTATCTGTGGCCGTGAGATAAACAGAGACAAACTCGGATGTAATTAAGATATACAAATATTATCATCAATTAGACTGTGTTGTGGTAGCATACGTGGGAAACTGGTGTATTCTTAGTACAACGTTATTAATTATTTGATGTAAAGGGGGAAGGTATTAAATATAATAAATGTGCCAAAAAGGAAACTTATGGATCTACTTTGGTAAAAATGTAAATGTGCTAGTTCCATCAAATGTATGAACCATACACCCTAGGCCTACCCTCTAAATTTTCTGGTTCCATCTCAAAAAAACTTCACGTGACGTCATGTCCGGTGACCTTTGGGTCTAGAAGGTGGAGTGTACTATAATCCACTTTTAATAGGATGAGCCTTTTATAAAATACAAACAACTATCTGATGATGTGGAGCTTGGTTCAGTAAATTTGCCAATCCTTCTAGTTGCGTTGGTACCATGCACGGGTAACATAAGGGTGAGGGACAGTTGCTCATATGGGGCACGTTAATCACGTCATGAATTGGGGCAGAACCTGTTATTTCGTTAGGGGTGTAAAGAGACAACATTTCAACGTTAAAAATGATATTAAAATAGATTTATGTTTATAGCCGTATATTTTTTGCTTCTCTGTCTATTAGTTAACATTGACACTTTACTTTACAACCAGAATTATGTATTATATCAATTTAAATTTATTCATTAGGGATTTAATGTTGGCAAAATTCTTGAAAGAATCAAGAACTTCACCGCGAGTCCCTACAAGAAACCCCCCCACTCCCCCCTCACCCCCCCCCCAAATAGTGGGTACAGAGCCTGGCTATTTCTGTCCCCCCTAATAATTTAGAGCTCCATCAACTACAGAATGAATCACAGCTTATTTTTTAGCAACGCGTCTTAATATCCGTTCGGGTTATACGCTTGTGTAATAATTATGCTAATGTTTTTTTTAAAGATTAGGACGGTTATATCTATGGGAAGTGTACCCACATTTGTGCGTAGAGAAAGAGAGAGTGAAATACAATTTTTGAAAAAACTACTATCAGTACATATATAATATTTAGCACCGCGTCTTACTACCCGTTCGGGTTATACGCTTTAAGTACTAACTACGCTAGTGAATTAGGAAGGTTGAATTAGAGGAAGTGGACCCGCATTTGCATGGAGGGAGAGTGGAAAACCATTTAGGAAAAACCACCCCAGTTTACCCGACCGAGATTCTAACCTCGATCTCCCCGTCCTCAGCAGCCGAGCTCAACACGACTAGCGCGTTAGCCAACTACGCCACCGAGGCGAGTACTATCAGTACAGCCGTCCTAGATTAGAACCTCGATCTCCCCGTCATCGGTAGTCTAGTCTACTGCGAGAGTAGCGTCTTAGACCATGCGGCCACTGAAGCGTGTTTAAACCTAAGTTGAATCATCCGTAATACTCATAAAAGAGCCAAACAAACCAGCCCCAATTACGTTAGCGGCCAAGTCATGACTGTGGTAAAAATCTTCACTAGCCCTCACTGCCCTGTCCGACAAGGTGCTCCTACTAGGCCGAGGGTGAAATTAGTCTTCACTCCGCTTATATTGTTTTAGTGTGTTAGTAATTTGAACTGAATGTAATGTTTTGTGGGCCGGTGCCAAAACATTGTCTTTGACGGTTATTTTCCTTGTGCACAGTTTTTACTGTTGTTTTCACTATTTGGCGCTTGTCTCTCTGCTCTTTGGCGATACTCAGATAGAGCGATCGTTTCGTTTGTCGGTGTTGTCGTTCCTGAAACCATCAGTATACAATCATAAGCTTTGAATAGTTCGACAGTGCTTTCGACACGTTTCTCTTACGTGTGTGTTTCTGTTGAGAGACGCTGCCTACTTGTGACATCACGGCTGGTAAAGATAGGATTTACCATGTTTTGTGACATCACGGCTGGTAAAGATAGGATTTACCATGTTTTGTGACATAACGGCTGGTAAAGATAGGATTTACCATGTTTTGTGACATCACGGCTGGTAAAGATAGGATTTACCATGTTTTGTGACATCACGGCTGGTAAAGATAGGATTTACCATGTTAATGAATTTACAGCCAGTGTTAAAGATAAAACGTTGAAACGACAACTATACATTCTTAATTAATTCTGAAAATAGTCCTACAATGTCACAAAATTATTATTTTTATCTTTAAGAAGTTTTTTTTTGTAAACGTATTTTTTTTATAAATCCTCTACAACCTAGACTATTTGTTTTGGTCATGAAATTGGCCTGTAGGAGTCTTCATTACAGGATGTAGATTAAAAAAAGTTCATGATAGCATATGTTTATCTAGAATAGTAAACAAGAAAAAGGTGAAACTGAAAAGAAATTAATGGTTTTCAAGGTGCAAATGTTAAAGTGACTGTGTAAACTCATTAGAGGAAGAGAAGAGTTATCAAGACAACCGATCAAAACTTTAATGGTTCACTTCATTAGCAAACAGCAATGATGGCATCTTTTTTTATTTTAATATAATGTATTGTAAAGTTTTTATATAATTTATTGAATATTGGTTGACTTTAAAGGGAATTCCCCTCTCTCCCTTGGATACAGGCGATAATGCACAAGTATATGTTATGAATTTTAATAATTTAGTTTTTTCAGCAACGCGTCTTACTATACTTTAGGGTTATACACCTAATAATTTAGCTAGATGCGAAAGGAAAATTATCAACTTTTCTCACTCTTAAACCATATGAATCTACAAGGGTGAGTTCACAGTCTAAGGCGTCAAACTCATTTGATATAAATTTCTGGTGATGAGAAGTTTGGGGCTCAATATGCAACCACCTGGTGCATTCAGAGTATTATTTCCAAAATTGCTCTCCATTCACGCATATTTTGGTACATTTCCTCTATGTTCTACCTTATGCCTTCCTACACGACTGATGAAATGAAATGAGGACAACCCGAACATATATCAGAATGAAGTTCCCCAAAAGAAAAAAAAGCTCACACATGAAGACAAAATATTTTATTCCACCGGGATATTAGACCAAATCAATCTTACAATGGACAGGTTTTTTAGCATAAAGTCTTACTACCTTTTGAGTCTATACGCATGTGTACTAATAACGCTTATGAGGTTTAATTTATAGGAAGTGTACCCTCGTTTACGTGGAGGTAGAAGAGAAAACAATTTAGGAAAACCACCTTCAGTACACCTGACCGGGATTTGAACTCTGATCACCCTGCCATAGGCAGTCTAGTTTAACACGAGAGTAACGGCTTAGACCGTGCAGCCACTGAAGCAGGTAGCGGTAGCGTAATGTTTCAACAAAATTGTTCTCTACCAAGGTCATCCAAGAGTGTTAAATGCTTGTAAAACAACAGTCAATCGAAACTTTGATCTACCCCCTCAATCCCTCCTCTTTATTTTAACAAAACACTATGAAAAAACAACTATGTTTATTCTATTAAAAGGCCCCCTTTAATTTTGTTTGATACTTTATCTATTTCAAGACCATCTTTGCTAAAACTGTTTAGCGTGAAATCAATTAAAGATAGTTGATAGAAGGTTTTACTTCTTTGAGAAAGCAAACGTCCATTAGTATCTCTTTTTTTTCTATCTCACAGGTTGCTACCATTAAAATATTGTTTATTTTAGTTACCATTAGTAAAATGTTTAAGATTACAAAGTTAATCTATAAATAATATATCAAACTATTAACTTAATTCCAAACACATTTGGTACTATCATCAAGTGTAAAGTCAAAAAGGTTTTTGTACTTACACTAGTGGGGTAAGAATGAGGAAGATATTCAGGGTGGGGCAAAAAGTGTTGACACTTTTAATAACACAATATCTTGACTATTTCAACTACTAAATGCTTAAAATTAAGCTTAAAATATATATATAAAAAAAAGATTGACAGTTTTCTACGTACCCTTGACGTATTGATTACAAAAGTCCTTAAGATGGCCACCGTTATAGGCATTACATTGTTGTACGCGCTTCTCGAATCTTGTCAGGATTTTGCGCAATGTTTCCTTTTCTTTAGCACCGCGTTTTACTCGCCGTTTGGTTCAAGTGCTTATGTACTAATTACGCTAATGGCTTTAGGAATTAGGAAGGTTATATTTATAGAAAGTGTACCCGCATTTTCATGGAGGTCGAGTGAAAAAATATTTTGGTAAAAACCATCTTCAGTACACTCAACCGAGATTCGAGCCTTGATCTCCCCATCATCGGAAGTATTGTACACTGGGAGAATAGTGCCTTAAGCCATGCAGTCACTGAAGAGGGTGAACTGATAAATAATTTATAAAAAACTCTTAGTGCAGTCAGCTGGGAATCAAATCCTGACCTCCACATCTCCATCAAACTAGACTGACATTTAGTCTGAGTGGTCACCGGTGTGGGTTCAGTTGGAGTAGGGAGTGATAGAGTGGAGTTAATGTAGAGGGGGTCGGGGTTTTAATCCCAACCACGGGAAATGCGATTCTACCATTTTCTTTCCACGTGACTGTGGGTTAATTTATTCTGAGCTCTCATCCCTATATTGTAGATTGAGTCATGAATAAATAAATATTGGATTTAATATACTATTAATTTTTTTTTAAACTAAGTTTAACTGTTTCATAGTCTGTTTATGCGCAGAGGTAGTTCAAGTATAATTTTTTTTCAAGAGTAATGAACTGTTTGGAAGTTGCAAACTTGTGCCGCTCTCGCTGTCACTTTACGCCAAACAGCTTTTTCACTGAATTTATTTCAGTCCGAAGATCAGGGTGTGAAAGAACTCCAAGAAATAAAAACAAGTAAAGCGCAAGGGATCTTGCTCATGACGATACTTCAATGAATTGTTGAAACTATTTATGTAAGATAATGGTTCTTAAACTGTCACCCGCGTACCCTCGGGAGGAGTTTGCTAGTTATTCAATACAAATTTGTAAACATTTGTTCAACACTCAAGACTCAACGGCATAGTATATGTGACATAAATATTTGCTTATTGTGAAGGAGACCCGACCCTAGCATGATTCTGAATTCAGAAAAAAATGTTCGTGAAAGAATTAACTTTTTTGCATACCATCTAACTATCCATCAGGATCATGCTCATTTAACTATAGTAATTAAACAGCATTTTATAAAACATATATCCTAATATTAATTTAAAATATTTGATTCAAATTTAAACTTGTTGAAAAATCACACCTGGATACGGGAATCGAACACTAGACTCTCGACTTGGCTTATCGTTGTTCTATCCCTGAGCTATCCAGGATTCGTTCCTTTCTTAGGGTCATTCTTCACTCTTATTTTAAGACAGAGTCTGTGATGGACGTGCATCAATCTTCAGCAACTGATGGGCGATCAATTAATATAGTGATCTATCAGGCACCACAGCCATATGCAACTCTGGATTGCTGTTACTCTGCCAAGTAAACCACACATGCGTTGAGGGAGCGTAGGTTAGGGGGGGAATAACCTCATTACGTCCGGATGAGGTTCAAAGCTATACCTCCCTGTCACTGGAATATCACACTAGATGAGCTTGACGACTCAGCCCGTGTACGTGTGAACCAGTTACCTACCCCCTAGCTGAACTAGATGTGCGTCAGCGTGTGTTTCTCTCTGACATAAAAGGTGGTTGTTTGATCCTTACCCGGCAAAGATCTATCTGATTACCAAACCCTTCCTTCACCTCTGACAAGACATCTTGTGAATGTGGGGAATGCCAGGCCTCCACCGTGGTTCGGATTCCACGTTAAACTGTAGGTCCTCCATTTCATCTCACAATCACCCTACCATTACACATTAGCGTAAGTGCGTATAACCCGACCGGGTAGTAAGACGTGGTGCTAATAATAATAATAATAATTTGATCCTTAACAGTTGTAGAATTAATACTTAGCACCGCGTCTTACTATCTGTTCGGGTTATACACTCAAGTACTAGCTACGCTAATGGGTTAGGAATTAGGAAGGTCGACTATAGAGGATGTGAATTCGCATTTACGTGGATGTAGAGTGAAAAACCATTTATTAAAAAGCACCCCCAGTACACCTGAGCGAGATTCAAACCTTGATCTCCCCGTCATCGGAAGCCTAGTCGAATGACCCACCTCGGTGGCGTAGTTGGATAACGCGCTTGTCGTGTTGAGCTCGACTGCTGAGGACGGTGAGATCGAGGTTCGAATCTCGGTTGGATGAACTGGGGGTGGTTTTTCCTAAATGGTTTTCCACTCTTTCTCCCCGCAAATGCGGGTTCACTTCCTCTAATTCTACCTTCCCAATTCCTTATCCATTAGAGTAATTAGTACTTAAAGCGTATAACCCGAATGGGTAGTAAGACGCGGTGCTAATATTATTATTTCTAGTCGAATGCGAGTGTGACTCCTTGGACCACGCATCCGCCGAAGCGGGTGACCTGTTGTAATCAATATTGTGGGGATACGGACGAGTCGAGTCCAGAGCTCGAGACAAGGAAGCCAATACAAGGTGTTCTCCCAGCCCCGTGGAGAGGGGTTCGATCACCTTTCAGCCTCTCGATCACTCACCGAGGCATCTCCTCCCACACCGGTGATCATTCGGACTGAGGCGTCAAACTCACAATAGACTGTACGGTGAAGTTGAGTTTCTATTCTAAGCCGCCTTCCTCGTTATCCATCCTTTCCTGCACGGCTGCTAGGCGGGATTGTCCACTCTACCCCTGTATTTATTGTCTAAACCAGTGGTCTCCAAACTTTGACAGGGATTGATCAGCGTGACTCCTTGATATTGCCTACAAGAGTTAATATCATAGCTTTGAAAAAAATACTGAATAGTACCGCCAGTTTGGACTATACGCATTTAATACACCTGTGAGGTTAGGTACAATTTTGAATAAATGTACCTTTATTTAAATGTTGGGAAAAGGGGTAAACAGTTTTAGTAGAGATCACCCCCAGTACCATAGGTTGGATTCAAATCCTGAACTCATCACCGACAAACCAAACGAGCTTGTTGTTAAGCCCACGTGCTTGATTTATTTTTATTATTAATTGATTATATAATGACTATGATAATACGAAAAAAAAAGAGAATCAACGAACCTGGCGGATATTTTGGAAGTTATGCTGGCAGCGCAACTCGCCTAAACACGAGATTAATGCAGCAAACTAAGTCAGTCAGCAAGCAGCTGTAGGACGATTAACCAAAAAGAACCTAAGCAATAAAATAAAAGTGTTATTTATCATTTTAACTGCTTAAATTTATATTTGAATTTTTTTAAGATTCAATCATAATTATAATAATTTTAAAAAGTAGATATAAAGAAATAACCTAAAGCATTGTTACCCCAGCTGGAATATGCCACAACTTCCAGGGTTTGTAAACCACCGGTCCGAGCTGAGATGTAGAGCTTCCTTCCTCGTTAGTCATCCCTTGTTGCATGACTGTTAGGCATAACGCCTTAGATCACGGTGATGTTTTAGACCAGGGGTGACGTCTTAGACTAGAGGTGAAACCTTAGACCAGGGGTGACGTCTTAGACCATGGGTGACACCTTAGACCAGGGGTGACGTCTTAGACCAGGGGTGACGTCTTAGACCAGGGGTGATGCCTTATAACAAGGGTGACGTCTTAGACCAGGGTTGAAATCTTAGACTAGGGATTTCCATCTTAGAAGTGCCTGAGGGCCACAATTTGAATCCACGAGTATAGTGGTGGACCGTGGACAGCATTATAATTGCTAGAGGGTGTAATGAAATAGGATTCCCATGAATACCCAAGTTATTAAAATGAGTGCAGTTAACCTTATTGAATTAACATCAGTCGGAGCTTTCATGTATTTTCTCCATTCAAGTCAATAATTCCAGTTTCTCGGCTAAAAATGACAATTTTACTTCAGTAGATTATTTTTCCAAGAAACTACGTGAACCCACCCAAAAAAGGCCTCGCGAGCCACTAGTTGGGAACCCCTATAGGTAGTTCTTGCGATGATCAGTGTGTTCGGCCAGACTGACAAGCACACGAGCGAGCGACGGATCGACTGCATGGCCAAACTGGCGAGCGAGTGAGCGCGTGATTAGCAAGTAGCTTTCGATAGTTGTTTACGAGGAGGCAAACGTTCGAATCTTGGCTCAGGGAACTTAGGGTGGTTTTTTATAGGTTATTTGTTGTTGTGGTTTCTCATCATATATCCACACTAATGGTGATTATTATTTGTAGAGGCCTACTTTGATTATAATATTGAAGTATTTAAACACATCAGTTTTATATATTTATATAATTTATGAACTTACAAATTAAACTAGGCCGTTATTAGCAAGTGTGTTAAGCCTAACGATAATTATAAAAAAAAGTCAAATATCATACCAAATTTATAAGTTTTCCTAGCACGCAATGAACTAACATTAAATAATATTGGTCAGCGCCTGTAAGCTAGACTGTTCCGGCTCAAGCGCGCGCGCTTGAAAAATAGAAACTGTTCTATCATTCGAGCGCGTTCGCTCGGTCGTTCGCTCCAGTCTGACCACCTCTCATTACAACCAATGGATTCTATTTTATTTTTTAGTCAATCGCCCAGTCCTGCCGTACCCTTTAACTGGTGAAAGTATCGGCCAATCAGACCTATCAACTATAGTCAACAGCAACTTATAACTGACATTGGCGATCAAAACCAAAAGTATAGTCAACAGCAACTTATAACTGGCATTGGCGATCAAAACCAAAAGGCCCTTGGTTTGATTTCAATGTACAGGTTGGCATGTTTCATTTAAGTGAATATACTATGTGGCCTCACTCTTTTGTTAGATTACGACTTCGAAATATTAACTTTTACTTTAATTTACATTTTCATTATTTCAAAGGTTCACAAAAGAACAGCCCTTCATAAAGGCACGTAGTATAAAACCATGCATCAAAAATAAAACAAAAACATAGGGGCTTATAAAGAATACTAAAATAACGACTGACAATAGATATAAAATATACTATACAGCTAAAACGAACAGTGAAATCATGATGTGGTTGTAATCTAAGTTCATTAAACTGTGTTTGCTTTGCTTCAAATGTACAAAATGTATCTTTTTTATTCTTATTATTTTATTGATATTCAAACGATTTGTAAAAAAGAGATGCTAATATAATATACCATTTGACTGGTAAATATAGGCTTAGTAATTTTTATAAAGGTTCCTGATGCGATTTCATTTTACAGTCCGATTTTAATAGAAAGGAACTTTTTTGACACTTGATTCAATGGCCACATGGTCTAAGGCATAATTTTCGTGTTAAGACTACACTCTCGATGACAGGAAGATCGAACATCGAATCAAAGTCAGGTGTACTAAAGTTATCTTTGCCAAAAAGGTTTTTCACTCTCCCTACACACAACTGTGTGTACACTTTCTCTAAAGTCAACCTTCCTAATTCATAACTCGTTAATGTAATTAATACATATGCGTACAACCTGAACAGGTTGTAAGAATCTAAGTAAGAAGCGGTGCTAAGAAAAGCTTTTTTAAAAATTAAAAATATAACTGAAATAAATTTCATGTATTCATAAGTAAGACCATGATATATGCAACTGGTGACCTGGCGGTCTACGCATAAGGTGTCGGACTTCTATGCTGGAGGTCCGGGGTTCAATCCTTGGTCCCGGCACAAACTTATCTGATTGCTAAACCCTTATTTCACCTCTGACAATAAGTGTATTAATAAAAACTTGTAAATGTGTGGAATGTGTGGTTCGGAGTCCACGTTAAACTGTAAGTACTCCATTTAATCTCACAATCACCCTACCATTACACATTAGCGTAAGTGCGTGTAACCCGAACGGGTAGTAAGACGCGGTGCTAGTAATAATAATAATAATAAGAAGAAGAAGAAGAATCTGCAACTTTCACTTTTCATAGATAATATCAAAACCCATATGATACTGCTACTAACAAAGTAAAATGTTATCAATGTTTATCATAAAATACATGTTAGTATTTTCTAAATATTCCTTCCTACCAGAATTCTACAATATATATGCAAATACGCCATCCAATATCCCTTCACAGTTCTATATCCCGACTGACCTCAAAAACTACATAAGCGGCACATTTATGTGGACGGTTTCAATTCCATGCCAGGTTCCACACAGTAGATTGGTTTCAATTATTCACAATTAATATGAACCTGGGAGAGGTTTTCAAACCAATCATGGCCGAGTGCCCAATCCAATCCAATATTTGGCATGATTTTATAATGTATCTAGTAATCATTGCTTTGAAAATTGATTTGTGCTAATTTTAAAATATTGTGTTTTTATTTATTATAATAATTAATCATAAATATTATTGTTCAGTTTTTTTAAAATAGGGCCTGTGTGTCTTGAGGTCTTCAGCTGGAAGACCAACCATTTAACCTAGAAGTGAATTAAATATTTTGTAACCACGTCATAAATGATTTTGTTTTTGGTACCGCGTTTAGTTATACGCTTATTTACTAATTACGCTAATGGTTTCAAGGATTATGAAGGCTGTATTTAGGAGAAGTGTACTCACATTTGCGTGGAGGGAGAATGGAACCCCATTTTGAAAATAAAAAAAAAACGCTCTCAGCATACCCTAACCTAGATTCGAAACTTGATCTCCCCGCTATCAGCAGTCTATTCCAATGTGAAAGTAGCACGTTAGACCACGCGGCCACCGAAACGGATGTCATAGAAGACTGGTTTCCTATCATTTTCATATTTTATTCCTTACATTCTTCTTCATAGCAAAGTGACATTCTTGTAATAATATTACATGTGAAATTGCCCATGTAATTTTGGAACAGCTAATCTTTAATTAATTTATGTAGAATGTACTTTATTTCAAAGTACATGATTATGTTAGATCAAAAAAATACCATCTTCAACATCTTTACCACCCGCCACGGTGGCGTAGTTGGCTAACGCGCTAGTCGTGTTGAGCTCGACTGCTGAGGACGGGGAGATCGAGGTTCGAATCTCGGTCGGGTGAACTGGGGGTGGTTTTTCCTAACTGGTTTTTTACTCTCCCTCCGCGCAAATGCGGGTTCACTTCCTCTAATTCAACCTTCCCAATTCCTAATCCATTAGAGTAATTAGTACTTAAAGCGTATAACCCGAACGGGTAGTAAGACGCGGTGCTAAATATTATTATTGATCAACATCTTTCATTCATCTCAATAAGCTTCTAATTCATTCAACTCGAATGAAATCATTTTGAATTGATATCCTTTTTAAATAAGAAAGAGGCTCGTAGTCTATATTCACAGAACAAGCTAGTGGTTTATAATAGGGTCACTGGGGGCCATATTAGGGATTCAGAACTCATAATATATGTAAGATGAGTATGTGGTATTTGAATAGAGTATGACAGCACTAGCCCGGAGATAAATGGAAAACCCCATCGTGGTAATATATCTCCTACATTTCAGACAATCGGGATAAGAACGCAAGTCTGAGTATGTCTTGTACTGTACATATAAATATGTAAAAACACTAATAAATTACGTTGATGTAGTAGTGATGTGTAAAGTACACTTTAGAGGAAATGTTTTCGCATTTGCATGTAGGAAGTGTGGGGATGCCGCGTTACTTAAAACGTTGTTTGTTGTTTTAAAATATATTTCACGGTGAAAGGTATCAACATTTCCCTAAATAATTAAAAACGTTACATTTTGAAATTTTATAGTTAATAAAATCGAATGAAAAGTGTGAAAAATTTTATTTTCAAAAGCGACTCACGCTAAATGTCGCAGTTTTGAGAGTATGTCCTTAGAAACGGAGATTTGCCTCTCACCCTCCCTCCTCCCCCCCCAAAAAAATAGAAAAATCTGTTTTAACTAGTTTACGCCAGAACATTTTAAGTTAGTAACAACCTCGTGGTATAGTGATGGTCAGAGCGACTGGCTGCTAAATGAATGGTACAGGATTCGATTACCGGTTGGTACCAAGGGATTTTTCTCGAAAGCGGAATAATTCCCATGGTCTCCAGGGTTTGGTTAATTAGGCTTAGGTTAGGTCAAGATGTTCATTGGCTCCAACCAGTCCTATTCACTATCATCATTCCCTCATCTCATCGGAACATGGAAAGAGCCTCCACGATTAGTCGTCCTCTGGGCAACGGCACATCAGTACAAACTGAACTACAAATTGATGTAACCCACACACGCAACTATTATTATTATTATGATTATTATTATTATTATTACTATTAGCTCTATACTTCTTGTATTTTATTTTAATCATAAAAGAAAAAAAACTTAAAGATTTGATTTAATATGCACCCTTATATTTGATTACTTAATGTTTGTTTACTGTTGACGGTTCACTACTAATTATTATTGGATAAGCTTATTATGTTTGTACTTTTCTGTGTTTATTGCTGTTTTTTACCTTTTTTACTATCATTAAGTCACTAAATAAATATCGTTGTAATTCACTGTCCACAAAGTTTATATTTTAAAAGTATCGTGATTAGTATTTTCGTAATGTTAGCCTGTTAGAGATCTCGACTCTCGACTGTGGAGTACTACCACCTTAACAAAGGAAAATGAAATATTTTTTTAAATATAGTTTAGAAAGGTTTTAGTTGTTTTTAAAATTCAGGACCGCTATTCCAATAATGATCACAGTAGTGTAATGATATTTTCCTTCAAATAGGTGGCGCCCTTGATTGATCAAGCCACCAGAACGTGCTCTCTGATAGATTTTCACCTCCACTGCGCTCCGCAAGTTGCATTCCTGTTGTGCACTTCCGTTCCGCTGAACTCAAGATAAAGAGCTGAAAGAATCTCCAGTTAGGGAGGGGGGGAGCCTTGTTTGAAATCAATAGAGAGCACGTTGCGCTGGTGGGACCTGTTGTTTGAAGATAAGAGAGAGAAACAGGGATAGGAGATCAGGTCAGAGAGAGGAAACTAGTGGCAAGGGATGATAAAGAACCAGAGTTTGAGCAGAGGACGGAAATGAAACTACACCTTGGTAAAATAAAGCACTATGACTCATGAGCTCGGAGTATATCTCGGTACAGGGGCAAACATGTTGACAACGGCGTTGCTTATTTGGAGATTCCGAAGCTATTTTGTGAAGTGGATTGCATCTTGACGCACCTAGGCACTCTAAGCACTATCACACTTAGACACGTAAGAAATAGAAAGAAAGGGAAGAAAATGAGCAATTCACCCTGTGAGGCCTCTTCTTTATCTACTGACAACACTTACCCTCTTACTCTGACGAGTTTACACGGTAACTTTAATCTTTGCTCATTGAAATCATTTACTTGCTAATTAAATATTCATATTTCTTGTTTCCTATTCTAGATATGCATATGCTTCCATGGACTCTTTTAATCCACATCCTAGCAGGAAGACTCCTACAGGACATTTTAATGACCAGACAAATAGCCTAAATTTTAGATGATTTGTCAAAATTACGTTTACAAAAAAAATGCTTCTAAATTTTTTAAAAATTGTGGCATTTTAGGACTATTTTTAGAATTATTTCCCTTCCTTCACCTCTGACAAGACATCTTGTGAATGTGGGGAGAGCCAGGTCTCCACCGTGGTTCGGATTCCACGTTAAACTGTAGGTCCTCCATTTCATCTCACAATCACCCTAACATGACACATTAGCGTAAGTGCGTATAACCCGAACGGGTAGTAGGACGCGGTGCTAATAATAATAATAATAATAATAATAATAATAATAATATAATTATTTAATAATTTATGATTTTTGTTTCAACGTTATATCCTTAAAACTCGCTGAATAAAACGTAATTATTAATCAAATATTGCTTCCTTACAAGCAAAGAATTTCAGTTTCTTCATATGGCAACTAAATGTGAAGTTCGTTTAGTCTGTTGTGTCAGTTGTGGAGAGGTCAGGGTTTGAATCTTAGACCGTGGGTTTTCCTATATGAATTCCCACATCCTTTCCACGCAAAGGCGGGTACATTTATTCTAGATTATGCCTAAAAAAGTGTGGATAGCTACGACGGGAGAAAAAAATACACTTTGGACATTTGAAATACACGAAAAGTTTATTCAGATTGACTAAAAAGATCTTTCTTTTTTTAGAAATTAATCAGCTTGTATGTGTACTATGAAAATAGCATGTTTATTATGTTAATTAATTTGTAAGCCTGTCTATGACAGGCTAGTGTCAATATTACCAACCTAACAAAACTAAACCATTAATTTGTAGATGCGTAAGAGGTTAGGTTTTGTTAGGTTGGGCTAGCTTATTATAAAATAATAATTCTGCCACTTAATTATATTAAGTAAGAGTGGCTAACGCGCGAATAAATAAATAAATTTTGTTTATAGTAAATAAACTTCACAATTTATTTATATACTATGTTTTTGTGAATACTGTAGAGTTTTTCGTTATCAGTGTCCCTTTATTTGATCGTTCAACCTTGAACCTTCGTCTATTGAGCTCCTCACCGCGCGAACAACCACGTGCAGTTACCACGGCTGAAAACTGGATCAGGCAGATAAATACCAACCCTGTTCAAGGTTTGACCTTATGACTTGAGAATAGTAATTGAGAGCACTAGTTTAACTGGGAAATGCCTTCGTTTCAAAATAAAACGGATGCCAGGGTCTTCAGAGGGCAAATACATTTTTTTATATGAACACACATTCCTTGAGACGAACCCATCAAATTGTTGCGTTGATTAAACTTACATCCAATTTTGTCACTGCTGGGCGGGTTCTCATTCAATAAACCTGTTTACTATTGCACACACACACACACACACACACACACACAAACAATCAAACATTAGTTTTATTTATACGGGTATGTCTTTTTTACTCTGAAGTGTTAGCTATCGCTTAATTAGAGTAGTAATTTGTTTATATGACTACATATAGGGGCTATGTAAATGTAAGTTCAAATTATATAAATATCTTTAACGTTACCTGTAAAAGTTTCATTGACCAAAGAAACACTTTTTTCTAACTAATATGAATACAAATCAACCGGACCATAAAGTATTGAAGCCAATGCTATATATTAATTTAGTATATATAAGTTATCTACGGTAAGACTGTAGATAAAAGGTAGCTAGCCTACGGTTCTTTATTGCAAACATTGACTGAAAGTAACTAATGTCAACTTACTTAAAAATAACTACTATTTGCTTAGTAATACTATATTTCCAATACAAATTTTTATCAAAAGAGTCAAATAATACTTTCAGCCAAAGTTTGCAACAAAGAACACACTGCTAGTTGTCACTTACCTACACTCCCATTGTAACTTAGCTATAGGAGAAACATTTAAAAATAGTAAAGCTTTTATTGTTTGCACTTTAAAGATAATCTTTTTCTACAAAAGTATATTTAAATTTAAATAAATAAATAAACATATGATTAATGTGTCTTAGACACTTTTCATTCAAAGCCTAAAAGTCGAACTTTTTTAATATCCTACCGTTTGTTTGCTCTAAAATTAACCGAATTGGCAGGAGTAGGTGGGTAGGAGGGTGTCTCTCTGCACGAACAAATTTCCACCAAGTAAACAGAAAATCTGATTGAATTTTGGGAGAATTTTGTGACTAGTTTTACGCATGAATGTGTTCATCTGCTGTGTAATCAACTAGCACTTTAAACTCCTGGCGGAATAGAACTAGTATTTTCATTTAGTTGCCGATTTGGTAAATATGTTTGACAAATGCTAGCTATAAATTATAATTATTTATTCTAATTCACATGCGTATTGATAACGTTTTATGCAAAGTGAATAAAATTCTAATGGAGTGAATTCACATATTATGTTTTATATGTTTGACCAGCACGAAGCAGTTAAAATATGTACACTAAAATACATCAGCAATTAACATATTACTCACAGTTTATTTCTAGTTTTCTTTTCAATGTTTTATAATTTAGGGGTCACAAAACCTTGGGGTGGGGTGTGGGAGAGTTTGAAAGCAAGGAGGATAAGCTTTGACTGTTCTCTGATCCAAAAATTCGAAATTCTCTGATTAAAGCCTATATAGGAATTTATAAGGATATGAAAAATTAATCAAAATATTAAAGTTGCTATAAATAACAATTAGTTATGGAATTCTTTTAAATATAAATATAGATAACCTAAATTATAAACAGTGTTTGAATAATATACACTCAATAAATTTTTTCTTGCCTACATAGCTAAATATACCATTGCATTAAACAGATAACAGAAAGTGTTCAAGTGAGAGAGAAAGATGGAAACGATTAAAACAGGACGAATGGTGGAATGATAAAGAAAGTTGGAGGCATTTTACTAAACAGACCCGGCCACAGGCTGGAAACAGTTAATGATGATTATTGGTAAAAAAAACTGACAAAATTAAATATGTATTCATTTTAGTGTAGTAGCACTCAATCTCACACATCGGTGGGTAACCATTCTAAACGTTAGGCTCGTTCCCTCTAGTCTACCGGAAACGGGGAAATGAAGGTTAAAATTACATCCTGCTCTATATAGAATGTGTTCTCTTAAATAGTTTCCCATTCTACCTCCAAGCAGATGGCGTACATTTCCTCTAAATTATAACTTATTCATCACTAGCTCATTATCCCAATTAAATGGTGATATTCCAGACGGGTAATAAAACCTGGTGGAATTAGAAAGTGATAGTCTAAGGTATTTGTGTAAAGAGTTTTTAACCAAAAATAGGGGTCCCAGGTCAGTTTTGAGTAAGTTATTCACTTACATTGAGTCAGCTCGTAATTAATATAATTTTTTACTGCAGCTCAATTTTAATAATAAGAACCTTATCCGATAGTTAGAATAGCTACTATATCTACTTTCACGTATTCATACGTCAAGCCATGTGATCTGAAGCTGTCACTTTTGATAAATATTTAACCGAGCGTAGTGAAGCTCTGTATTAACTTGGCCATTTGACTTTCGGTTGTCTGTCCAGATCTTTGTTTCACGTTAACTTGCCAAGTGCGTGGATCAATTTTTAACATAAATTTTAACTAAATTTAACCCTCTTCAGTGGCCGCGTGGTTTAAGGCGCTACTCTCACAATAGACTAGACTGCCGATGACGGGTAGATCAAGTTTCAAATCTCGGTCGGGTGTACTGAGGTATGTTTGTACAAAATGGTCTCCATTCTCCTTCAACGAAATGCGGGTAGCTTCCTATAATTATAACCTCCTTATTCCCTAAAACTATTAGCGTAATTAGTAATTTACATAAGCGTATAGCCCGAACGGGTAATAAAACACGGTGATAAGAAAAAAACCAAAATTTGGCCGAGAAACGTTTTAAACTTAGGCCAAACAATGAAAGAACATGGTTCTTTGATCTGGTAATCCGTTTAAAAGATAACGGTAGCTAAAAAATTTGTCTCTCTGTTTCACGATAACCGAACGATAACGAACCCAGGGCCTGCTGAATACTTATCGCAATCAAAACAGTGTGGCAACTGATGAACAAATCTTCAAGAATCAAGATCGCAACGATTATTTACTAGGCTAGTATAGCTCAAGTAAAATAAAATAAATAAAAATAATATATGTGAAATAATCGTTTAAATAACACACTTCAAACTATGCAATAATTAAACACATATTTGATTATATTTATGCATTATAGGCACACGTATCGTCATGTATTTGGCAAGCATATTGACCATCATTTTAGAGTATACACGGGTGAAGTAGGGTTGGGAGGGTGGGGAATGAGCAGCTAATTTAACTGTAGTAGCTAAACAGTGTTTTTGTTTTTTAGTATGAAGTATTTATGGAGTTTTAACCTTGTTATTTTGGTTGTTGCTTATAAGTTTATAATTTTTTGCGGCATACATTATCTAATTATTAGTCATTGTGAGTTTATATAATTACTCATCAAGGAATCCCAAAAGTTAGAAGTCTAATTTCACAGTTTCAAAATTATTGATATAAAAAAAGTAAAATAAAATTCATTTTCAAATGTAAATGTCTTAGCAACAAACCAAAGACGTAGCGATAGATAAATAGGCCAAATAGTAAAAATAATCCCCTCTTTGTTACTGTTGTCACAGTTTACGGATCTAAATATGTTCTGGAGGATAACTAGGATTTATTAGATAGTTTCAGGCTCATAATTATTATTGCAACGTGAGTTGGACAATCCACCTTATTCCTCCCACCAAGTTCTGATGGACGTTTGATCCTTGTAATACTTCATTAAACTCTTTATATATATATATATTTTTTATTATTTTGCGTATTGCTACCTGAGAGTCCGACACCTTAGCTCAGTCATCAGTTTGCCTTCCCAGTGAGCTAAGGTTTCAGGTTTGATTTCCGGCATGGCCTAAATAGTTATTATTGGTAAAATTTAGATTTCCCCTCTCATGGTGGTGAATTAATGGCCAGGGGGCTGGGTGTTGTGTTTGTTCTAGATTTAAGCTAAGTCATGTTCTGATGTAATCACTTGGTCCAGAAAGTGCACGCTAAATACCTCAAATAAATGAAAAATGAAAATGCTACCTGTGTGTACTTTTAAATACACTCAGCCAATATAATAGTGTATGTCATTCTTATACAGTCAGGAGTGTGCACATAGCTCTTAGCCTTGACAATTTTACTTAAATCTCATATTATCTATGTTTGCCATGAACTGCACTGTGCTGTGCTCTGAGCATAGTTCTGATGTACTTTCATGAAGTCAGAATATGTAATAGGCTGTAGAGGTGGATAATGAAACAAAAATATAAATAAGTAAAAAAAACAGAGACAAGGGGAGTTGGGAGGTGCGAATTTTCCCAAGATTGAATGTGAGTAATAAAAAAACATAAATGTTTTAGATCCATTGTTCTAAACTAGAGATACTCATGTTTAAATATTTCTAGGAGAAGCATCTCTTGATCTTCTTGGCCAAAGGTGGTTAAAAGTCCTTGCCCCCCGAATCCTCCCTGCAGCTTTAAGAGTGCATCAATTTTCTACAAATACGCCATTGCCAAATTTGTAGATCAATTTTTAATGAGACCTACTACTTGACACAGAAAACTTTACACCTCGTGGCTAAGCACTGCAATCGCTTTAGAACTCTAGATTATGAAGGGTTGAAAGGGTGAGAGGAGTGTTCTAGTACAGTCATTACTAAATGGCAATTGGGGCATAAGCCCTTCGCTGTGAATAGTTGGTTTAGAATGCTTATTTGAATCAATTTTAAAATTACTATAATTACCTTGTATTTAAAGTTGATTAGGTATCCGTAATGTTTGTCAAAAGAGGTAAAAATAAAGTGAAAACATGCTACACAAAACTACTGGCAGTCCTAACCTATCGAGCTTACGCGTCCCCCTCGTTAAGTGGACCAGAGTGTACACATAACAGAACGTCATGATAACGACTATGACATTCTTTCCGCATGAAATGTTTACTATGTCGAGTAGTAGCAGGGACATTCTTTGAGCCTGGTCTGAAAAATACGCGTATCCATTTCAAGATGGCGGTTACTAAAAAGTTATTTCTTTAATATCTAATCTCAAGTGATTTAAATTTAAAACTATAAGCATTTGATTTGAATTTCTGGGGTATATATTTTATATTTTAACATACGGAGTGAGACTGATGAATTTAGCCATGTGAGCTACGATTATTCTTTGTGAATAAAAAATGTAATCCTTTCTTTTCTGTATAACTTGGTATTCAAATATAAGGAGATACGAAAATATATTAAATTGACGATAAATATTAAGTCTCTAGTAACGTTAAAAACATGGCTGGAGTGAGATATACCCTTAATATAATTAATAATATCGATCAATACCTACATAACACTATAATATAATTAAATTCTTTCAGGTTAGGCCAAAAAAATGTTTGTTTTTTCTAAAAGGCTTTGTTATGTAAATTGAACCATATTTAGCAAACGGCATTTATTTGTCATTACTACTCAAGAACTTCAGTGTAATGTCGAGTCGTATGGTATAGAATATGTCAAGCTAGCAGATTGTATAAAGATTAAAGGTGAGTAAATGGGGGAAATTCTACACAGGTAGTAGGTAGACACACTCGCTACGTATGACCTCTGACATTCCGATCAGTCTAGGACAGCGTTTTCATAAACTAAAGCTCACCACGAACAAGATGATTAAAAGATGTTCGCCGGATCTCCGTTGTACAGGAGGAAACGTAATTTCAAATGCCTACAATTTTATTTGTGTTTCATTAAATATAGAAATGGTGTACTATATTTTAAGAACAAAATGTGACATTTTCACTAGATATAACGCCAAATCACAGGTACACCTCAATATTTCGTTATTTGATAGGACAGCGTGGGAAAATGACGTCTAGCTCAACGACGTTGCCCACTTGTGACATACCAGTAAGTCAACCATATTTACCATTTACCATAGTTTTTATTTAATTATTTCACAGCAGGTTTTATTAATACAGGCTGTATTTTGATTGGTGTCAAATATTCTAGGGTCTTATTCCCATCTATTAAACATTAAGAAAAGGTCACATAAACAAGACTCTAAAAATGCTTAGTTGCTGATGTAATACAAATGTTAATGTTCAATTATTAATAAATCCAACAGAAGAAGTAGTGCAAGTAGATAAGACAAAGTTCAATAGAAACAAACTAAAACACAAGACAAAACATTTGGTAAAATAAATGTTTAAAAATTGTGTCCTGCTTCGATGCATCTTCTGATCCTGCGTTCCATGCCTTGTCATACATATTCTGTTAAGTACAACTGAGGTGTTACGTATTTGCCCACATACATTTACGTTCGATGCGCTTTCTTAAAACATCAACATGAGGCACAGGATTTGCGTAAACAACAAACTTTAAATATCCTCAGATAATAAAATCCAGTGGGTTCAAATTTGGTGATAGAGCAGGGAATTCATTGGATCCCCCGCGACCAGCTAGTATTTGAGGACAATTTTTAATAACCCTAAAGCTAAGCGTTTTTAGAGCCAGTTAATATGAACTTTTTTCAATGTTTAGTCGCCCCTTAAATAGTTGACAGCAATTATATTTACGGTGACCATACGTACTGTTTTTTGCAGTACAGTACTGTTTATTGGGGTGATGTCCTGCTGCCCTATAGAGTATGCGATAGTACAGCGAAAGGTACTGTGTTTTAAACCAAGTACTCCCAAAAATACTTCGTTTTGAAGTAGGAGAAAATAATATTTTGAATTGAACAGCGCCAGCGCAAGGAACATCATCCTAGAACAGTTGGCAAACACTCAACATATGTGCTGCATTCTCTCGAACAAGATTGGAACTTCTCTATTAGCTCTGTGTAATAATACCACCTAGCCTACCGGTTTTCATGTCTTAACCGTACCCTTTTTTCGGGATTCATTTGTTTTCTTTGTCTTCAGTTGTCTCGACAAGTCTGTGAGTGTGAGTGTTATGGTTGTTCTATTAGTTTTTAAATAATAATAAAAGCTAGTATACCAAAGTGTTGTGATATGGGGTAGCCACGCATAAAATGTTCATTTAATTCTACTTTACAAACAGAATACCCTTTCATCAAACTAAAAAACAATGATAACCCTATCATTGTTATTTGTGAGCTGTGTGAAGTTGACCTAAGCAATAGTGGTCCCACAAGCATTGTGAGGCATTTGAAGCAACGAAAACACTTACTAGCAGTAAATGCAGCCATATCAAGTAGTACGGTAAGAAAGTTCTTTAAAAAAACGTATTAACTTCTGAAATTTTTCTTTTGGCTGCCAAAGATGGTACTATTGCATATCATACAATTAAACATATTCAGAGTTTTCGTTCCATTGACTGTACGTCAAAACTGGTAGCAGGTATGTTTGAACCGAAGTTCTCCTCAGGCCGCACTAAAACAGAAGTAATTGTAAAAACCATTTTAGCGAAGGAGGCCCAGGAGAGATTGAATATAGATTTAGGAACAGCACATTATTTTAGTGTTATGATTTATTCTTCCAATCACCATAACATTAAGATAGTGCCATTGATTGTACGATACTTTGACTGTACCCAGGGATTAAAAGTTAAACGTCTGGAACTGAAAGACCTTCCTGGAGAAACATCTGAGCAGTTACGTAGCTACGTTTACTCTACCTTGTTTTCATTAAATTTAGTGGAAAAGTGTGTTGGTCTATCTGCAGACAATACTAACACTAATTTTGGAGGCCCTGATCGAAGGGGGGAAACAATAAGCTCAACAACTCTTGTGCAAAAGCTGTGGTTGGCGTAGGTTGTCTTGCACATGTGATAAACAACTGCATTCAGAATACAACAGACTTGTTACCGTTTGACATTGAAGTAGTAGTTGTCAAGATTTACAAACATTTTTATATCCACGCTGTCCCTGTAAGTACATTAAAAACTTTTTGTGAGTCTGTCGAAATGGAGTACAAGAAGATGCTATCTTTTTCAAAGACTCAATTCCTCCGTTTGATGTCAGCTGTGGAGCGTATTCTCTTAATGTATTAACCTTTGGCGGAATATTTCCTAACTTCTCCTTGTTGCCCAACAATATTGAAACATTTGTTTGAAAGCCCTGTGGGTGAAGCATGGTTGTGGTTTGTTCTAAATGTTAGCTTTATATTTCACGAGGCCATTTTAAATATTGAAGTGGATAATAAGTGTGCAACTGATGCGGCACTAGAATATTTTGAGCTGCTTGAGAAATTGAAAAGCAGGGAAAATGCTGTAGTCTTGCCAGTGAAAGTAAGAAGCTGTCTTAGCACTATTGAAACAGTCAGCGAGGTGAATTACAGAAGTGATTTTTCAACAGAAGCTAAGGATTTCTACTAGGGTTGCATTGCATACTTGGAAAAATGGACTGCTAATATGAGACAGTTAAAACTTTTTGAATGGGTCAGATTACATTAGCAATTTACGTGGAAGAAGGTGCTGGCTTCGTATAAGGCTTTCAAAGATACCATTGGCTCTACTGTATATGAAAATGGTCTTTTTGACGAAATTACAGCGTTAAGAAACTTTCTAGCTAGGGAAAAAATTCCTGAGTGGAATGAGAGTAACTTTCCTGTTCAAACCAGGTCGTTGGAAGTGTTTACTTTTATGAACAACAATCTTCAACCTCTTAAAAACCTGCAGTTGCTATGTGAGTTTATACTTTGCCTGTCTGCCACGAGTTCTTCAGTTGAGATACTTTTTTCAGTAATAAATAACTACTGTGGGAGTGAAAAAACCCAAATGAGTATTGGGACATTAAAAGCTGTGAAGCAGGTCTACACGAATTTTGACTAAACCTGTATGGAAATGTTCCAATACCTAAAATCTAGAGAAAAGCGTCTAAAACCAATTCATAGCTCAAATAAATATGAATGTTATGATTATGAAGCAGAAGCCGGCACAAGTAGTTCCTAAATTGTTATTTTAAAATTCACTTTCTCTTTACTTAATTTTTTTAAGTACTGTAGTCCTATGTTTTATTTATTCGTGGGTTTGTACCTGTGATTAGTACTAAAATATTTATTTTTGCAAGTTATTTATTTAGAAGTTTTAGGCACAAGTTTTATTTACAAAAAGACTATGCACACAATAATAAAAGCCAATCTAATACTTGTATATAAATTTGACTTATGTAACTCGCTCTCTTAAACTAGTATTCAAAAGTGAATTTTAATAAATTGTTTTATCTTTAAAAGTTGGAAGTGTTTACTTTTATGAACAACAATCTTCAACCTCTTAAAAACCTGCAGTTGCTATGTGAGTTTATACTTTGCCTGTCTGCCACGAGTTCTTCAGTTGAGATACTTTTTTCAGTAATAAATAACTACTGTGGGAGTGAAAAAACCCAAATGAGTATTGGGACATTAAAAGCTGTGAAGCAGGTCTACACGAATTTTGACTAAACCTGTATGGAAATGTTCCAATACCTAAAATCTAGAGAAAAGCGTCTAAAACCAATTCATAGCTCAAATAAATATGAATGTTATGATTATGAAGCAGAAGCCGGCACAAGTAGTTCCTAAATTGTTATTTTAAAATTCACTTTCTCTTTACTTAATTTTTTTAAGTACTGTAGTCCTATGTTTTATTTATTCGTGGGTTTGTACCTGTGATTAGTACTAAAATATTTATTTTTGCAAGTTATTTATTTAGAAGTTTTAGGCACAAGTTTTATTTACAAAAAGACTATGCACACAATAATAAAAGCCAATCTAATACTTGTATATAAATTTGACTTATGTAACTCGCTCTCTTAAACTAGTATTCAAAAGTGAATTTTAATAAATTGTTTTATCTTTAAACTATTTTTATTTCTCTATCTCTATTATTTCTCTTCTATCTACTCTATACATAAGTTATACACGCACGTCGCACACCACGCTACTCGTATATGTGATATATTTTAATATACTGTTTTTTCTATAAAACAAAATTATGGTCACCGTACTTATAATACATCCTGCATTAATAAAACCTTCTGTGAAAGAATTAATTAAAAACTATGGTAAATGGTAAACGGTTGATTTACTGGTAAACTTATTTCTAGTAACTGCGAGAAAAAGATTGAATTGATTTTTACAAACGAACACTCATTTTAAAGGTCGAAAGTCCAGTATATCAGCGAAAAGCTAAACTTTAACAAATATATTTCTTCACAGAGGATTTTATAGTTTTTCTTATGTTTATGGAGGGGTTCCTTTTAATTTGTACGGTCCCTCTTTGCTTACATCACCATGTAAACCCTGATTTATGTATGTATTGTATATCAGTCAAAAGAAAATTAAAGATCTTCGTATTTTTATAATCTACTAAAAAATTGGATACCTTATTCCAACCCTTTAAAACTGTTAAGAGCTGAGACAAACATAAAAACCGTTGAGAGGAGTTGTGTTAAAGTTTTCATCGTGGTATGAGGAGGGAAAATATACGTTTTTATGGCAAGCTCCAAATATATGCATTTGACGAGTAAACCTTTAACTATAAAATCGTGTGAGGCCTTGTTGCATAAAATATTTCCCAATAAAAAAAAATGATTAAATTTTAGCCATCGTTGCAACGCTCCATTAGTTATTCTATAACGCTTGGAATAGAAGCTATTCCAGAGCTTGTCTACACAACATGGCTCCTACAAGTGCTTCGCAAGGCGAATCTTTCCATCTACCGCCTCTTCTCTCACCCACCCCCAGCTAATTAAAAACCCGGCACGACCCCAGGTCACGCGCGCTGTGGGCAATAATCGTTTCCTAGCCACTGCGACCTATCCCGGCATGTGACCCTCGCTCTCAGCGCAACACCGGCATAAGTATACTTCCCACACAGCTGCAAGCATTATCGGGATTCTTTTTAATTACTATTGTAATGGCATGTATATTATTTTCGCCAGTGGTCACGCAATCTAGGGCGTAAAACTCTCAATAGACTGTATTATCAGTGTCAAGGAAGTTAAAAGTACGAGTCTCATTTGTATGCACTCGGAATATCCTTTCACGCACAATTTACTACTGTGTTTCTCCCATACTCTTTCCATTCAACATTGGGTTAATTTCCTCTCAGATTTCCTTTATTATCAGCACGCCTTTCTATCTTTTCAGTTTATATGCATTTATAATAATAACTATAATGGAGTAGGGGCGAGTAAGGAAACATTTTAGAGGTATTCTTTCCACATTTGCGTTAAAAAGCGAATGAGAAGCAATTGAGGGAAAACTACCCTCAGTAGACATAACAGGGATTCGAATCCTTATCTCCTTGTGATCAGCAGGCCCATCTAATACAATAGTGACGCCTTAGACCATTCCGCCACTGAAGTGTGTTCTTTTTATTCACCCTCCTATCCCTTATGTCTTAGATTAAGTCATGAGTATCCATGGTGCTAAATATAGGGATTTAAAAATAATTTCAGCGTCTTACTGACTTATAATCAACTCACACGAACTGATTTAAATAAACAGAATGGGAGGGAAGAATTTCAAGTAAATGAACCAGAATTCGCCCGCAGAGACTCAGAAAATAAATAGTATGACACATTAGTAGGCCTATATATATATTTTATCGTAGCTTATTAAAATTTAGTAACAGATTTTTACAAATCAGTCACCCACCCCTTAGAAAGGTTTTTTTTAAATTTATATAGTAATACGAAACATTCTTCAGTTATACATTTCAAGCAATATTGCTTAGCAAATATTTAAAACTTCAATATACTAAAACAAGTTTTGAGTAAACTACCCTTAACTTTAGGACAGTAATTAAAATCTACCTTTGACCTCAATATAAGACAATATATATATATATATATATATATACCATAAATATATATATATATATATATATATATATATACCATATTAGAACGAAATCCATTAAAATTTAGAACCGGGTGTTGTAAAGTACATACAGACTGAGGGTCAGTCATGAGGACAGACATAATATTGTAAGACCCCTTTTTTTTAGTTAGGGGATATTTATATAGCGTCAAGAGGCGCAGTAATCTCGCGGGCAAAAATGCCACTAGTCCTATTCTTCCTCTATAAGGGACTTTGATCGTGAGTAAATACAGGGGTAGAGTAAAAAGTCCCACATAGCACTCTTGTAGGATGGGATGACCAACAAGAAAGTCAGTCAGTACAGGGGCAGAAAACAGTCCCGCCGAGCAGTAATGTAAGAAGGGATGACAAACGAGGGATGTGACTCTACATCTTAAGGTAGGGATGTAGAGGACGCGAGAAAATGTATTTGATATTGCAGTTTTTATAGCAAAACATTATTTTGACGAAAATAGATAAAATATTGCTCCAGTAACAACGTTTAGTTTAATTTCATTCACTTGGTGATATCAACAGTTGTTGAGTATCGGTCATAAGCATAGCGGCATTGGATGCGAAACCTTTTAAATGAAGAGAAAAAAATGTCATTAAATTCCAGGACGCCCTTGACAGGTATTCATCAATTGTTGATATCAGCATGGGAAGAAAATTAAGCTAAAAGTTGCTGATGGAGTAATATTATTTTTATTTTGGACATACTAAAGTCTTTATATAAAAACCGCAAAATCTGTGGACTCACCTTAACTAAGTTTTAAAGGGGTATAGAATACAGCCCCGCCTAGCAGTGATGTGGGAAGGGAAGTCTAACAAAGAAGGTATTAACGATGCTGAGAGCAATTTACCGTGGCGAGAACTGAAGCTGCACCTAATACGCCTCACTCTAAATACTTGGCGGGCTGCCTGTTTATCAGGCGTACGCACGTTTCAACCAAGCTGGGTTTATGTGGTTCTTGACTCACACAACGACAACAGTGCCCTCCATTGAGATAATTTAACACCATCAAGTTAACTGACTGAAACATGGGCCCGCCGCCAAACCTCTATCGAACCATTAGACGAAGGACGTTACTCAATTCCTCAACGGGGTTTGATTTGAGTTCGCTCCAAGTCGATTCTACCCCTCTTCTGGTTCCGGATCACAGGTTATCTCCAAGGGGAATTCCTACCAGAGCACTTATGCGCATTGCAGACGTTCAGGAACTACGTTTCATTTAAGAAGAGTTTTGTTATTAAAAATAACGTTAAACGTAAAAAGGGAAGCAAAAGATACCAACATATTCATTTGACACTAAAAACTTTACATCTTTTGTTATATAATTTAGTAATAAGTCGACCTTGGTGGTATTGGGGTAAAGTGCCCACCTCAAGACTCGATTTTCATGGGTTAAAACCTTGCCTTGTAGCACAACTTCCTTCGGATGAGAAGTAAAACCGTCAGTCTCATGTTGGCTGTGGCATGTAAAAGAACCCTGGAAGGTATGTGAAAATATCTTTTCCACAAAATCTGTAGGCTCTTTCTCGCTCGCTCATAGAAAACATGGGGGGGGGGAGGGGGGACTCATAACCTGCTCCAACTGAGATCAACCAATCTCAATACTAAACTTAAATATAGAACAGACACATGCCAGAAATCGAACCCGAGACCCTTAGCTCAATAGCGAGACACGTTACCGACTGAGCTAAAAGGTATCGGGCTCTCCGAGGATTGAACCAGTGAAAAACATACTTTTAGTAAACGTATTTATCCTCAAAGCAACGAGGGCGCGCCTACACCACTCTTGCCAACTCCACGGAATCTAAACAACAAACAATAACTGAAGAAGCGCACGAGACTTTAAATAAACAAAAGGAATACTACATATACTATTGACTTGATGGAGATTTCCTCGAATGATCCCCGCCATTCCCTCCCGAAAAACATAAAACACAGCAGTTTATTATTTATTGAACCGCCAAACAACGGTTCCTAAAGTCAACATACATAAATAAAGTCGTACGCAAATAGAAGGAGGAATAAAAAGAGAATATCACTAGTTGAAAGCTAGCTATTGCAAAAGCTATTGTTGTCCCTGGTGGTATTGGGGTTAAGGTGCTCGATTCAGAACCAGATGTTCGTGGGCTCAAATCTAACTGCAGTCGTCGGATTTTTCTTGGTCGTTTGAAATCCGTAGCACAACTTTCTTCGGCTAGGAAGTAAATCCGTTGTTCCCATGTCGATTGTAGCACGTAAAGGAACCTTGGTAGGTATGTGAAAATACCTTTCCCAGTAAAATGGATAGACCTTTTCGTTCTCGCTCATAGAAAATTTTCGTTTTTTGATATAATTAATTGGTTCATAAATTGCACGTTAAATACCTAAAATAAATAAAATGAAGAAGCTATTTTTTTAGCAGCGCATCTAACTACCCATTCATGTTGTACACTTTTGTAATGATTACACTAATGAGCTAGGGATGATTAAGGTGTAATTTAGAGGAAGTGTACCCAAATTTGCATAGTTAGAGAGTGGGATACTATTTAGAAAACCACCCTCAGTACACACGACCGGGATTTTAACTCCGTTCTCCCCGTCGTTGACAGTCTAGTCTATCGCAAGAGTGACGTCTTAAACCATGCGGCCACCAAAGTGGCTAAGAAGCTTTTCTTTAGTCTTAAGTGTGTCGTTTGCATTTTAAAGAAAGAAGGGGGTTGGTTTTAAACTTTAGAGGCAAATATATAGCAATGCAACCATCTAGGATTCCAATTCAGTATTTTGAAATAAGGTGTTAACTATATTCCATTCGCCGTAGGAATTGACTTCTGAAAGGCCATTTTCCCTACCATATATCTACTATATAGTAGGATATTGGTAGGAAAAAAGACCTTTCAGAGAGTAATTTCTACCGTGAATGGAATATAAGGCTACCAGATTTTTGTTAGGGCAGACAGGGATCAGAAAAAAATTTAAATGTAACCATTTTCTTTCAATTTTTACGACACATAAAATAAATGTATTTTAAATATTACAAAAAAATCAGTAGCATTAATATTTAATAATAAAATAAAAAACCAGTAAAAGTTAAAAGTTTACCCATATTTTCGAAAATTTTTTGCCTCCTTCATCTTTCAGTGTATTTTCGGTATGTTTAGATTTAAACACTGTAAATTAAATGTAATACATAAATACATTTCAGAACCACGAAACAAGCATATCCCTGTAGTTACACTTACACACTCACAGTTACGCAATGGCGTACAAATCCGAAAGAGAATGTTATCATTAAACTCATAGAATTGACGGGACTTTCCCGAATTGTTATCCTTATGAATACCAACCCGACAAAAATAATGTTAAAAATCCTCCTACACCATTGATTGCGGGGTAAAAAATAACAAAAAATAACAAGTTTAAAAAAACGGGACAATCCCGGAAAATCTGGTAACCCTATGTTAACATTATTCCATTTCCAAATCATGATTATTTCTGAGCCGCTTCAGTGTCCGAATCATCCAAGGCATCAGCCTCGTATTAGAATGGCCTGCTTTTATTATTTATTATTATCTAGCACCACGTCTTACTACTCATTCGGACTGTACACTCAAGTAATAATTACACTAATGGGTGAGGAGTTGGGAAGGTTGAATTTAGAGGAAGTGAACTCACAATATTTTTGTTTTTCATGTTAAAGATTTTTGTCATTGAACTTTATATTATTATTATTAGCACCGCGTCTTACTACCCGTTCGGGTAATGGTAGGGTGATTGTGAGATGAAATGGAGGACCTACAGTTTAACGTGGAATCTGAACCACGGTGGAGGCCTGGAATTCCGTACATTCACAAGATGTCTTGTCGGAGGTGAAGGAAGGGTTTGGTAATCAAATAAATCTGTGCCGGGACCGAGGATTGAACCCCGGCCGCCAGCACAGAAGTCTGACACCTTATCCCTAGCAGTTCACCTTTGAACTTTATAATTTGTAGCTATAATTTTTTTTTTTTTCAAAAATTAGTATTTAACTACAATTAAAAAAGTTAGCTGACACTCACCAGTAGAAACGTGAGCTATGACGTCAACCTCATCTGATATGCTTTATGAGGGAGGAAGTCTGGGTCAGGGTTTGACTCCTGGGTTAGTGCACTAAGGATAGTTTTCTCAAATGGTTTTCCACATTCAGTCCACGCTAATGCGGATACATTTTCTCTCAATTATACACTATCTATCTCTATCCCATTATATTAAACAAGCAAAAATCACGGACTGGTAGTCAAAAAAAGGTGGAAAAAAAAGTCAAATGCATTCTAATTAAACGACACAATGGGTAGTTTCTTGACCCGCTGATTCGATGTCCACAAAGTCTAAGGCGTCCTCTCGATATAGAGATATACAGGGTGTTCCCGGGTTAAACGGCTAAACTTTAGGAGGTGTTAGTAGATCAAAAAACTAATTCAGATTTATTTTTTTATATCTGATAGTTTTCGCTTTATTTTCTCTCAAATATCAAAAAACAAAATTAAAATAATATATATAGGTACTAAATAAATATTTATTTATTTATTTTGTTCAAATTGACAGCCTCCAGCCCGGATAAAAGCAATGCTCATATCAATGACAGAACAAATGACTTACAGACACTGCACTACTGTTATTTCTTCGCGTGCTTGCGTTATCCTCTGTCGTAATGATTGAAGGTCATTAACAGGCACTTTCATACATTTTCTTTGGTTGAAAGCTCTTCGTACAAAACAATCTAATGGCGTTAAATCAGGTGAACACAGAGGCCAAGTTACAGGTTCAGCACGACCGATCCATCTTCCAGGAAATTTAATATTAAGCCATTGCCGAGGACCTCTGCAGAAAAACGTTTTTTTTTCTCTAGTTTCTGGCTGTTGCGCGAGAAGGAAACCAATATGAAAAAATCTAGTTTTTTGATCCACTACCACTTCCCTAAGTTCAGCTGTTTAATCCGGGAACACCTGTAGATTAGACTGCCAAAAATGGGGAGATCGGTGTTTGAATCCCGGTTGGGTGTACGGAATGGTTAATGATAAATGGTTTTCCACTCTACTTTCACGAAAATGCAAGTATACTTCCTGTCTACATCCCTAACTTATTAACATAGTTAGTACATGTATGTACAACCTTAACAGATAATAAGACGTGGTTCTAATAATAATAATAATAATACAATAATAATAATAATAATAATAATACAATAATAATAATAATAATAATATAGTAATGAATGAATGCGTACAGCCCGGATGGATGGGGGAATCCAACACGACTCGTCATGTTACCCTAGTTACCAGGAATATTCTGGTTATTTTTCGTCTCTCGCGCCACTTAGTGAGCAGCCCTGGACCAGTTGATGAGAAGAGAGGAAAGGCTCAGGTGAGCCACCTGCCGTGACGTCACAAATCTAATCAATACAGGACGGTTGTTGGGGCCACGCCGCCTAACTTGTTCCTTGACATACTCCATTACACAGCTGCTAGCAAAGGAAGCGTCATGACCTCTTCCTGCTCTTAACTAAGGGGTTGTAGCTCTTTATACTGTTTGCTGGAAGGTCTTTGGTGGGTCTGCTCTTAGATAGGAGATAATCTCGTCTCCTCCCTTTACTTAAATGGCCCTAGTGCCTTAAACGCTTGTCTGGAAGGCCTTTTAAATGTCTGCTTCTATCTAGGCGATAATCTGTTTCCTTCTCCTATTTAAGTGGTAGTAGTAATTTCTACTGTTTGCCAAGGGGGGCGGGGGGCTGTCTTTGTAATGCCTGTACTTAGTTAGGCTATAATAACCTCTATATTTTAGTCAATTTTTATTGGCATTCTTTAAAGTGTTCACTACACTACCATTACCCTGATTTTGGTTGGGAGGACAGTAGATAAAATTAAAATATATTTTTTGCGGCCAATATATCAAATATTTCTCTATTTTATTTGCGTAATTCTAAATGTATTGATAATATCTACTAAAAGAAACTAACTTCTGCTGTTCTTCCTAGCAAAATCATAGTCTACCAAACAAATTGATCCCAGTGAATTGGAGGTAAGGTAGATAGAGGGGGGGTGGGCAGACTCACGCCCATTCTGGCACCCATAGTACAGTGGTGCTTGGCCGAGCCGATGATACAGAACCTCAACTGGGTGAACACGATTCTCGCCTGTTATCGTAAGAAACCAGGGGTAGGGTGAAGAACAACAGACCTATCAGACCTAAGAACGTACCACTGTTTCCATGGCAACGATTCGTTTCTATGGCGACAAAAATGCTAGAAGAAAAGGTCATGTAAGTAAACTACTAGACGACTCGAAACCTAGAGGCGGATTGGTAGAAATATTCTTTGAGAGGATTTGGTCGTTACAATACCTCGACCAAAAGAGACTACACTGAATATATTATTTCTGAGGGAAATGTATGGTTACTATTGAGAAACAGTGTTGTAATTATCTTGTTTTCATATGGTAAATCCTTCTTTGAATATAATACAAATTTTGCAACGCTGATTCGTCGAAGTTGCCAGTAGCTTCTTCTTACCCCAGATCACCGACTTCCAACATAACAGAAAGCGAGGACAGTTTGGCAACAGATATCCGAGACAGAGCGAAGATGAAACTTTCCTCCATAAGACCTGTAGCTACCTCAGAGGTGATATTTAGTGTAAATGTGTCGAGGAAAACGTGTAAAAATAAATATATATAATTATTATTGGTGTCTTGAAGAGGTCTGCCAACCATGCCAATTAAAACGAGATTTTGCGTTTGGTGTAACAATTTAATTGAGGCCTTAATGTCCGGCTGCAGAGATTGTAATAATCCTTAATCAGGGACAGTCCTACGCGATTCATTATAGTATATTATAAGGCCACCTTTAATACACTTTATATATATGTTTATTGAAGCATTTGTATTCTGTCAATGACCGTAAAGTCACAATTAATTTTGCTTAATTCTAACTAATTATACCAAACAACAATTCTACAGCTAGGCTAGAGGTAATTAATTGTATCTTGGCTTGAGTACGACACTCACTACCCCCACATAGTTTATGACTACTGTTCAAATTGAATCTTTACTCCATGGTCAGTAAAATGTCTAGTAGTATGATTACAAAGTCTTCAACTGTGATATCAACACCGCTTTAGTGGCTGAATGGTCTAAGGCGTCACTCTCGTGTTAGATGGATTGCTGATGATAGAAAGATCGGGGTTAGAACCCCGGTTGGATATACTGAGGGTGGTTTTTACTAAGTGATTTCCAACTCGCTTTAGAATGTCATAATTTTAGTTTATTTGCCAATATTTTGATTGAATCGTTGACACGCACCTTTTAAAGAAAGGGTTTTCCCCGCTCATGGCTTACAAGCTGATAACCCCCTTATTGCCCAACATACAACCCCAGAGCTTTGAATATCTAATATTTTTGCCCCAAACACAAATACTAAATTATTTTTGGAACGAGCCGTGAGCCTTTAGATTATAGTTGAACCTCCTGCCCCAAGCCATTCTACCACAATGATGGTGAATTTGTCAAGAGTATTTTCCTAGTTGACCTTTGACCTCTCAACACAATGACCTACCAAACACACCTTATCATCTCTCCCTTTCAACTGGTATATTGTTGTGCCCTCGAATCGCCGCTTTGTGGATTCCTTTTGGTGCAGTGAAAGTCGCGGCGACACTAGTGACAAGCACGCAAACTATTTCATTCCGCGCTCGAGCTGTTTGGAGGAACAACTATTTTAACTCCATATTTTAACTTTTAGAGGGTAACAAAGCGACTGCATTAGAGCTCTAAGCTAGATTGACCATTAGACCACAATTTTTGGGGTCAGTCCTCAAATAACAACTAAGTCCGGACTGATTTTGTCGTCATCCCCCTCCC
>CABFOW010000422.1:105007-115007 GCA_902141385.1 Timema californicum
CCCCCCCCCGAGTTGTTAAATATACTAATGCAATTTTAATTTTATAATAATTGAATTAAAATGTTGTAGGAAATTCAGTTGTAGAATTTGGCAGCAATATATTATCATTGCCAGCCAATGACGACTATTTCTATCAGATTCTAACTTTATTTCTTAACTTTGAGCTCTTAACAGCTTACTATTTTCATACACCGTATCCTGTTACTTGATATATATATATTTGTATTCCTAACATTATATAATTTCATAATTCTACTAGATGTTCTAATATTGGTTAATATATATAAGATAACTAAATCGTTTTGTGGGTGATACATACATACACACACACACACACACACACACACACACATGATACTCAAATGGTTAAAACTACATGAGCCTTACTTACGTGTGTATCAGACCTTTCATATATGGCATACATCAATTTTTTCACCCCGTCTTACTACCCGGTCTGGCCATCAGCATACATAAAATATTAACTAAGACTTACGCTAATATTGTAGGACTGAGGAAGGTAGAACATAGAGTAAATGTACCTGCAATCGAGGATGGTGGAAACTATTTAGTAAAAAAAACTTGAGTATATTCTACCGGGACTCTAACGCCGATCCTCTGTCTACAGCAACCCAGCTTGTTGCAAGAGTGATGCCTTAAGCCAGGGGTCCTCAAATTTTAGTTTATAAATACATTTACCAAAAATAAAATAAAAAAGTAATGACGAAAATAATTTCAATAATGAATACCAAAATGATGGGTGTTCTTGTATGTAGTCACAAAATACGCGGTCAGCGATCATTTTAGATGGTATTGGAAACGCGTAATCAAACCGATGATACTGTGGTGTACAGTCAGTTCCTCAGCAATCGCTGGCCGCGTTTAGTAATGTGTCTGTCAGAGGAGGGGAAAAGACGTTTTCCTGTTTGGGGATGGAGAGGGTATTTATGTTATTACTATTATTAGCACCGCGTCTTACTACCCATTCGGGTTATACTCACATACACTAATGTGTAATGGTAGGGTGATTGTGAGATGAAATGTAGAACCTACAGTTTGACGTGGAATCCGAACCACGGTGGAGGCCTGGCATTCCCCACACTCACAAGAGGTCTCGTCAAAGGTGAAGGAAGGGTTTGGTAATCAGATAAATCTGTGCCGGGACCGAGGATTGAACCCCGGCCGCCAGCACAGAAGTCTGACAACTTACCCCTAGACCACCAGGTCACCTATGGTACAGTAGCTCCATGGCTTCTTTGGTGCTGACTGACAGCTCACAGCTGACTTCTGACAGTCAACATTTAGGTATATACATAAATTTTGACTGTCAGAAGTGACAGCTGCTAAACACATGTTTTTGCAGATCATATGGTTCGGCGTAGGGATACATAATTTGGCCTGGTAACTTTTCAAAGCCGTCAGCTCTCAGCTGTGAACTGTCAGTCAGCACCAAATAAGTCGTGGGGCTACTGTAGCTATGTTGGCTGAACAGCTTCCACCTAGTCAGGTTTAATTATAGATATAAGCTGTATGTATGCATGTGTGCTGAGTCAAAGGAAGCTTTTTATCTCTTAATTTAATTTAAGAGAAGTAAGAGAAATACCCGCTTCGGTGGCCACATAGTCTAACGCACTAATATCGTGTTAGAATAGACTGCCGAAGACGGGTATATTGGGGTTCGATCCTGTTCGGGTTCACTGAGGGTGATTTTTTTTTCAAAATGATTTCCCACTTTCCACGCAACTGCGGGTGCATCACACTAATTTAAAAGCAGCTAAGTCGATGGCAGAAGGATTAATACTACACCGCCAACCCTAGAGCGTAGATAATAACTAATTAGCTAGCAAGACAAACTGGGAGCACATACCATAGTACACATTTATATTCACCACGTCTCCCGGAAACGAACCAGAGTCCCCTATACATGTGCTCAATCACTCTAATCACATAACCAAGAGTTCAACGTATGGTGTATTTTTTAGGCTGTGAGGTTATTGTAAGAACATTACACAACCGACAAGGTTTAAACTCCCGACTAACACATCCAGCCTGGGTTTGGCGAATACATAAATATAAATTGACGAAGGTTTCAACCTCATAATCTTATTCTATTATATAACCCTTTTTAAAATTTATATAAAGCAATTTATAGGGCTTTTAACTGCACAATAAATATAGTAGATTTGGGCAAAGAAAGTAGGTTTAGATATATAAATATATTTTTTGCTCTCAATCTTTAAAAAGTGTAAAAATGTATTAAGGGTTCAAGGAAAAGAGTGTGAAAGTCCCTGCACACATTTTAAAAATAAATTTTATATCTCATACTCCATAAGGACGACAACAAATAAGTGCTTTAAAAATAAATTTAAATAAGAGAGAGCCCTCTTTTATCCATAGTATGGAGTGCATTAGAAAGTTTTCATGATTGTCTAGCAGATAGCAGCACTAACTTCAATCTAGGTTAAAATTTTGACTTTCTCCCTTCTCTCTCCATCCCCGTATCTTTCACATACTATTTGATGAGTATTACTACGATCTATTTAAAGTGATAGCTACAGACCATTTGATTTGATGTATGCATACATTAAAGTAGCTCTAGTATTTTTGATCTGTCAAATAGCTCTCTTCCAACTAGAACATAATCAATCATTAAGCGCGAATTATACTCTTTATAAAGTCTAAGGCACATTGTATTAAACGTAACTGGTTGCAGTTAATTTTCAGGGAGCTGCTATTAGTAGCTTATTATTGGTTCATTTTAAGCCAAGACCAGACAATACCGGACCTCAGACAATCAATTTAATACGTAATCAAAGGAAAAAAATATATAAAAAAAATTGTGAATGTGAGGAATGCCAGGCCTCCACCGTGGTTCGGATTCCACGTTAAACTGTAGGTCCTCCATTTCATCTCACAATCACCCTACCATTATACATTAGCGTAAGTGCGTATAACCCGAACGGGTAGTAAGACGCGGTGCTAATAATAATAATAATTTTAAAAAAATTATTAGGCTCTTTACCCAACTAGAAATTAAACCTGGGTCACTTTTATCACAAGCAGACGCAATATTAGCTGGACTAAGCTTTCGTTATACATCTAAAATGACAACAAATAAACAAAAAGCTTATGTTTATATTGTTATGAAATAACCTTTGTACTTGGAGCACTCGAATGTACATAAGAACATCAAAGTAAGTATTTTATTTGCCATAAATATCGTAAAAAATAAGAAAAATCATTAAATTTGCTCTTAAGAACATACTTATAAAATACCTTACAAAATATAAAAAAATATTATATGAGGCGGGTGGATTCGAACCAAGTACTGTGTGATCGGCCATTAACGTTATTTATTATGATCAATAATAATTAATAAAAACAATATAATTTATATAAATTTGGCCAGGATGTGGATAAATCCATATAGCCGCAGTAAGAGCGGATCTTACGAGGCGTATTCACTTTCATCTATTTCTAGAAACGAAAGTGAAAGTGGGAACTAAATTCCACACAAGAACACGCTCTATCACGCGAGGCCACCCTGACACCGAGTAACTATATTGTTCCTGAAGCTATATAATACAATCCAATTTTACTAGGGTGAGTCCTATCTGACCGTTAATAAAGTAATTTGATCTACTTCAAGTCAATTCATATGATCTGTAGCTGTAAATTTTAATATAAATATTATCAATATTTATAAAATGACATTAATAATTATTGACTGAAAAAACATTTTTTTTTGCTAAAAGGTCCTTTCCATGAAAATTTAACTCTAGTTAAGAAACCAGGCCCTTAGGTCTAAACTTAATTTAATGATTCTAATTTTTTTCGTAAAAATTCAAATATCATACTCTTGTCGCTATTCATTAGGCTTAAAAACCACTTAAAATATGTTTTTGATCTAATTTAATCTTTGCAATAAACAAGAAAAATCACAGTCATCAATTTATTTTTTATTTTTTTCAATAATCTCCTTTTAAGTCAATATTTGGACCAAAATTGTGTTATAAAAGAAGGTGCGGCAAAATAATAGTTAGTACAAAATTATGCTTGAGGTAGACCTTGTTTGAAGGACAGATCCTCGATGGATCCCTTATGAATCCAGAACCTGTAGACACACGGTTATTAGAGTGTAATGATGACATCTTAATTAATTCTAGGTGATGATATTTTAACAGCGAAATATAAATCATGGTTTATTTGGGGGGGGGGGACCTTCCAATTCCAGTATAAAACGTCAAACTCTTTTGACGTCACAGTATTATGACGTCAAATTCTTATCACGTCACATAATCTACGTAGTTACCACCTCCCACTCTCTCATTTCCGGTTAAAAAAACATATTCTGGCCAGCTCTACTACTCACTTTCCGTGGAGGGAGAGTGGAAAACCATTTAGGAAAAATCCCCCCCAGTTCACCCGAGTAAGATTCGAACCTTGATATCCCCGTTCTCGGCAGTCTAGTCCAATATGAGACTAGCACGTTAGCTCGCCACTCCACCGAGACGGGTTTCAATTTATTGCAACACTCTACAGTCTTTCTCTTACTCGAGACAAAAAGGAACTAAAACAAAGTTTGAAAGTGGGCAGGACTTCAGTACGGCAACATGGAATAGTTACCAAGGAAATTGTTCCAAGGTGCGTTTTAAGTGACGACGAACCTACCCCCTGGACATTAAAACGGCCAAGACGTGTCACTGTGCTGGCTGGTACCGTTTATATTTTTTTTAGCACCGCGTCTTACTACCAGTTTGGATTATATGCTAATGTACTAATTATTATAATGTACTAGGGAGGAGCAAGGCTGACTCTAGAGGTGGTGTACCTGCATTTTCGAGGAAAACCACTTAGGGATATCTACCCTCAGTACACCCGACTGGGATAGAACCCCGATCTTACCGTTATCAGCAGACTAGTATATTTAAAGAGTGATACCTTAGACCATGTGGCCACTTAAGGGTGTCATATTTAGTTTACATTATTTTTAATTTAATATAATCCTCCAGTTTTCCTCATTTCGCCTTACGGGCGTGAAATATTGTTATATTAATAATAATAATATTTAGCACCGCGTCTTACTACCCGTTCGGGTTATACACTTTAAGTACTAATTACGCTAATGGATCGGGAATTGGGAAAGTTGAATTAGAGGAAGCGAACCTGCATTTGCGTGGAGGGAGAGTGGAAAACCATTTAGAAAAAATCACCCCCATTTCACCCGACCGAGATTCGAACATCGATCTCCCCATCCTCAGCAGTAGAGCTCAACACGACAAGCGCGTTAGTCAATTACGCCACCGAGGCGGATATTGGTTCTAAGTTTAAGCAAGGTTTAATATAATTATATCTACCTACTTCGGTAGCCGCATGTTCGACAGGGAGATTGGGACTCAAATCCTAGTTGGGTGTACTTAGGGTGGTTTTTCCAAAATGGTTTTCCAAGTAAATGCGGGTACACTTCCTCTAGTTTCCGACTTCATCCCTAACTCATTAACGTAATTAGTATATAGGCGTATAACTCAAACTGGCAGTAAGACGTGGTCCTAAATAAAATAGATATAATTGAGAGTGTGATATCAGAAATCATAACCACTATAAAACCAGTGCGTGATATTATGTTAATAAAGAAATAACTCTTGTTTACACATTAAACTTACAATTGCTTAAATACTCTATGGAATTAGGAGCTCCGAAGTTAATTTCCGCACTTACAAAAATACACCACCTATTCCAATCTTGATCTAGTTCTATCCAGTCCACCTCATTACATCCTATACCAATCTTGAACTAGTTCTAGCCAATCCACCTCATTACATCCTATATCTATCTTGAGCTAGTTCTATTAAGTCAGCCTCCTTACACCCTATCTCATTAAGGTTAATTCTAATGCTATACTCTTATCTGCGTCTTAGTCTTCTTGATGGTCTCTTTCCATTGGGTTTGCCAGTCAATACGCTGAACAAGTTTCTAGAATCTCCTAATCGGGCTGAATGTCCTGTCCACTTTAACTTACAATCATCAAAGCACCCTAAATAGTGAATGCTACAATCTGCCCCACGACTGCATAATCTCCCATTAATCCAAACAGTGCCTTACAATTTGTCAGCTAGAGCGATGGCACCACAACACACCAAAATGTAAATCTTACAAAATATGACATTAATTATCAGTGGGAAAAATAAGAATGTAGGCCTATTCATAAAAACTTTATTAAATCACACTTTCATTGAAAATATATTAAAAAGAAATAAAAAAATATCTGTAATATTAGTTTTCAAATTTTATTTTCCCTGTGTCTCACTACCCGTTCGGGCTATACGCATAGAAGTTAAATAAATTACTCAAATTAATATGGATGAGGAAGGAAGAGCTCAGATTAAATGTACCTACCTGCATTTTATTTAGGGATAGAGTAGAAAACCATTCAGGAAAAAATACCCCCAGTAGGTCTACTGCTGGATGGGATGTTTAACCCCGACATATACATCACTGACCAACTTAACTAAATGAGTTCGACATGTGGACCGCATGTCCATCACTACTGGTAGTTTCAACATTTATATACTAAATAGATAGCAACCAGACCCATGCTTAACATTGTATCTCCAGCTGAAAGAAAGGAGCAACCTTTCAGTAGGCCGCTGAACACATTTTGGAGACCAGAATGATATTGCTGTAGTGATAGAAATAATTTGTTATAAAAATTATAACTATTTTGATCAAGGGTGTTTCTACAAATATATGTAATCTAATACATGGATGTAATATATGTACAGTAGCCCCTTGGCTTATTTGGTGCTTATTGACAGCCCACAGCTGACAGCTAAAAGCTTTGAAAAGTTACCAGACCAAATTATGTATCCCTACGCTGAACCATATGATCTGCAAAAACATGTGTTTAACAGCTGTCACTTCTGACGGTCAAAATTTAGGTATTATACCTACTATTTGACTGTAAGAAGTCAGCTGTGAACTGTCAGTCAGCACCAAAGAAGCCATGAGGCTATTGTATATATATAATATACAAAAGGTCGGAATGGGTAAAAGGGATGGATAAAACCATTCACTCTGAAAACTGGCCAAGAAGGTTGAAGAGGGAAGTGAGGCTGTGGTTTTAAATGACAACACTAAAGCTCGAACAATTATTTGCACTTTTAATATATTGCAATCGACGACCATATTTCACTAATATTATTAAAAATACATTTTTTTAAATTAATAGTTCTTCAGTTGGGAGGCAACACATTAACCAAGCGGATGGTATGTCACTCTCTTGGCCCCCACCCTTACACAACCCCGCTTTCATTTTGAGCACCTTACTCATAATCGTGATGATGAACATCAATAGATTAGTATAATTTGATTATAATATTTTAATTTCTCTCTGTCTTGTATTTGAACAGTGTGTCAATAAATTAAATACATCTTACAAATCAAGTATCACAAACATGGATCAACAAATTAATATTAATATACAAACACCACGCTGAAGATAGGCTTTAGGTAATATGTACCCAAGGTAGGGCAGGTGAAAGGGGATGGGCTACTACTACCTGTGGTAACTTGTAGTTAAGCTGCAAGTTTATGAAACGCAAACAAAAGGCCGGTGGTTTTGCAGTTTTTATATCATAACTTTTTTTTTGCTGAAGTTAGTAGAATATTGCGCAAGTACAAACATTTATTCACTTGGTGATTTAAACAGTTGTTGAATATCAGTCAAGGATGTCCTGGTATTTAGCGACAAATTCTTCTCTTCACTTAAAAAGTTTCTCATCTAATGCCGCTATGCTTATGACAAATGTTCAAGAACTGTTGGTATCACCATATGAAGAAAATTATGTCCCAGATGGAGAAATATTCTTATTCTGGCCAAAAAATAATAATGTTTTGTTTTAAAACCTGCAAAAACACTGACTTTTCCTCGTGTTCTCTACACTCCCAGTACCTAAAGTCCTAAAAGCTGAAAGAAAGGATTTTATTTTTTATTGAACAATTCCTGAAGTAGATCTAAATTTTTTTAAACACTAATGAGATGATATGGAAAAAACCATGATGACCTTAGTAGATTTGTATGGGATGTATACACTTTTTAAACTATTATGAAATCCTAAATCCAGCTGTCAAAAATAAATACAAATATTCATCGATATTAGCTACCCTTAAGATCTTTTTTTCTTTTTAATGGTGCGTCCTACTACCCGTTCCAGTTATAGGCTTATGTACTCATTACGCTAATGGGTTAGAGATGAGGAAGGTTGAACTTAGAAAAGTATACGAGCATTTGCGTTGAGTGTAAGAAACCGTTTAGGGAAAACCATCCTCAATTAACAACACAGATGTGTTCAAACTCCGATATTCCCGTCATTGGCAGTCTAGTCTATTGAAATAGAGACGCTTTAGACTATGCGGCCACTGAAGTGGGTATGAAGGTCTTGACTGGCTCTGAAAACCACTTTTAGTTCAAGAGGTAAGCTGTCAGAAATTATTGCTGATACACATATTTTCATAAAATGAGGGTTACCATGTTTTCCCCAAACCCCTCACTACAGGGGTTGAAGGTGATTTGAATTTTACAAGATTCCATTACGCTACCAGCCTTGTTAGTGGTGAGGAGGTGCGGGGGGGGGGTGAGGTTGACTTCCTCCCTTCCCCTTTCCAATAGATGTTTGTGACCGCTTGAACAGCCTCAACATCTCAGACAGTTGACTACTGTTAAGGGGTGGTAAAGTGAGGGGGTGACTCACCCATCTCGTCGATGATAGGAGCCATCCGGAGCGTGACGCCGACGAGCAGGACGCTCATCAGCAGCAGGAGACACGCCGTGGCGATGATGGTCCATCGCGCGCGCTTCGGCAGGTCCTCAGGGTCGATCCTCTTGGGTCTGTGTTCACCCTCCTCCCTCCCGCTGCCGACCCGATACTTCCGCTTCCGTCTCCGCCTCTTGCGCCGCTTGGGCGTCACGACATCCTCCTCCTCCTCCTGTCGTCGCAGGATCTCTTCCTCCTCCATGTTAAGGACGATGTACTCGGTATCGTAGTGCGACATCAGGATCTTTCTGACGGAAGATGGCAGGGGGAGCATCGTGTCAGATAATAGTTCACGATTGCGGATACTATCCTTCTGAACTCTTTTCGTTTTTTGTAAAGATGGAATAATTTATTATGAGGTTTCGGTCGAAGTAAACTAAATATGACGTCATCCTCAGGGTTTAGTTTAATTTATAATTTAATAGTAAGTAATTATAATATTAATTTAATATAAACTTCAAATTTTATCGTCTATGTTAACTCACAAAAAATAAAAATTCCTTTAAGTGAGAAGGCTAAAAAAGTTGTAAATAAAAATATATATTTTGATCAAATCAAATTTTATTTTTAGGTAATTTAAGATTAGTTCATGTATCTATTTTATTGTATTAAGTTACGCCCACTTTTTAGCCCTGAACGTTTATGCTTTGTGTAGTTATAATTATTTAATTATTATGTATTTTTTACAAAAATATTGAAATCATAATTTATAAATTATATGCATTGTTAAATTAAACGTTACAATATGATAACATAATAAATATAAATAAATAATCCATAAATTTTATTTTTATTTTTCCACAATTTAGCTCTAATTTTTTATTTGACATACAATGAATGTAAATAATGGAGTACTATAACCATTTAAAAATAAGTATACATATTTTTTACTCAAAGCTCTGTAGATATACAAATGTGTTCAAGAATTATTTATATATTAAGAAAAAAAGCTTAGAGTTAAATTTTCGTGTTAGCTTACGTTTTAATAAGATTGTTACTTCGAAAAAAAATCTTTGTTATAGTTGTAAACCCATTTTATGGAGTTTTAATTATATTAACACTTTGATACGTTTTATTTGAAATTATAAGTACAAGACCATGTTATTATAGTAACATTTGAAAACCATTTAAGATAATATATTTTCTTAGTATTGCTACATGTTTACATTAAACCTCAATCAATAAGCGTT
>CABFOW010000422.1:120007-278727 GCA_902141385.1 Timema californicum
ATATTAACTTATACTCTAAAACAATGGTTTTCCTCTTTACAGTTTAATCTGCTCAAGGCATGTATGATTTCTGCTTTATAATAATTATTTTTTATACTTTTATTTTTTAAACAGCTTTATGTAGATAATATTATATAACCAAAATTAACTTATAAAATTATATACCAAAATAAGAATGAAAAATGAGTTTTTCATAGGTCTAGTCAGTGCCTACAAATCCCTAACATTTATTTTTATATTTAACTGAGGTATTCCCCAACACGATTTTATGATAACGTGATGTTTTTTCCGGGACACAGCTATCACGTTATAGGAGAACGTCCTAAACTATATAAATAGTTGGATTGGACCACGTTCTACTTCTAAATATGCTATAATGTGACTATAATTGTGATATCAGTGTTGAGAAATAATTGATTAAGTGAACCATGGAGATGGCTGTATTTTAAAATAACAATTTAAACACGTAGCTATTTTAGTTAGTTTTAAAATATAAACCTATGTGTGTCCTATCAAGTGAAATGTTTGTATTCATTTAAATAGTAATGAGTTTACAAAAGTTTAAACGATGTGCAGAGAAAAGTTAAGATTATATTTCCTTGTATTTAATTTTTAGTTTTTTCATAGGGACTTTTTTTAAATTTATTAAAGTGAAATAAAAAATGTTAAACGTTTTGAACATGAATACTTTATTTTAGTAAACTATTATTTTTATTTAAAACATTTTTTCATGGAACCAGAAACATGTTTAAGGAGATAAGTTTATAATTTTGCAAATACGTATTTATCAGAAAGCAAACAAAGGGACTGGGAGGGAACTAAAAATAAATGTACCAGCACTAGGAATATAAAATCTCAAAGGTCAAATAGTGACGGATCATAAAGAGGTTCTTATGATTTGGGAAAGATATATAGAAAAATTGTACTACAAGGAAAAATGACCTGGGAACTTGGAGATTGAAGCAGAAGACGAGGTAGAGGAGGAGGGAAAAAACTAGTATTTTAAAGAGTAATGTGGAGAGAGTCATAAAAGACATGCGAAGAAAAAAAGCTGCTGGAGATGACGACATACCAAATGACCCTATGAAGGAAGTGGGAAACAACGGATTTATGGCTCTGACAAAACTTATCTATGAAACAGGAAAATGGTACAAGGACTTTCTAGATGTAGCCATGGCGGCTCTAAAGAAGAAAAATAAGCAAGCCAGGAAATGCAGTGATCATAGGACCATCAGCCTCGTCTCTCATTTGAGGAAGATCGTTGCAAGAATACTCAACAAGCGTCTGGAATAGAAAATAGAAAGTGTGATGAAAGAAGCCCAATTTGCATTCTGAAAAGTAAACGGAATCAGGGGTGCCATCGGGTTGCTGAGAATAATTTTAGAGAAAGTGTGGAGGTCAAGGAAGAGGTCTACATTGGCTTAATCGACTGGCAAAAGGCGTTAAATAGAGTAAAGTTGGAGAAACTGGTGGGAATACTCAAGAAGATAGGCATCAACTGGAGGGACAGAAGACTGATTGCAAACCTGTACTTGGGACAGTAAGTGAGGGTGAGGCTGAATGATAGAAAGACCAACAGAGTAGAGATAGGAAGAAGAGTGAGGCAGGGATGCTGTTTGTCATCCAGTCTTGAAGGGACGTGGCAAATTCCGGATAGGAGGACGCGTCATCAAAACAATAAAATACGCAGATGATCTAGCATTGCTGGACAAAATTAAAGAAGCGTTGCAGGAAACGATGGACGGGCTGGTGGAGATAAGGAGAAGATATGGCATTTGAATTAACATTGAGAAGTCAAAAGTGACCGGAATTTCAAAAAATGAAGAGCCACTGAAAATCAAATTGGCAGTCATATTTTAATATGTTATAAAAAAAAAGGGCGAATACCATCACGTTCAGGGGGATTTTTAAAATACAAACATTTTAATTAAAGAATAGAGATTATATAAACAAATGTTTTACTATTTAACACAATCTTATCTAGAGATCTTACTGTACAACTTCTTCTAATATTAGTTTGATTAATTATTTTTAACTATGTTTGAAAAGTAAATTAGGTACAGATGATGCAAAGTATATTCCAAGCTATTTCGTGATCTGACACAATGCTCCCTTTAAATGATTACTAGTTTTGATCAATCCTGTAAAAGTTTTCTTTTGTACGATGATTGAGGCTACACAAATTTAAGCACATTCTAAGCATGGCGGACGTTTTAAGTTTTGGTTTCGCCAAAACAACATGCCCATCAATGTCCATGTTATAAAATAAGGAAAATTGCAATTATATAGAGGATTATACAAGTATAAAGCCTAATTAGGATGTTAACACAAGATTAGAATTCATTTATCAAAATTATTTGAAGGTGTATTCTAGCTTTAAAAACACTTCATTACCTCAGTCTGCAATCAAGCTATACCAACCAAGCGACCACCATCTGTTGGCGAAGATAGTGCCAACTTTTGCGTGTATATAGTATCATGTGATCATCACAGTGAACCCTTTGGCCGTTAGACTCAGCTTTCTAGATAGGAGCCTCTACCTTTTCATTCAAGTAGCTCCTCATTTGTACTTAGAAAGCTTTAGTTGACCCCGTTCCAAACCAACTGTTTCACTCAAAATACGGAAGAGTCGGGGATCGAACCCGGGACCTCTGGATCTATAGCCAGTAGCTCTACCAGTAAATTACAAGGCCAAACAATAATTTGATATTCATCATTTGGGTTATTGTGGACACGTTAGTTTCCAGCGCATCATGTATTCTTATTCTTGAAATATTCTTACTCTCAGCAATGATTAACAATAAAGGATTTAAATATATTGCTGTGAACAAACGTTTACCTGACCATGTATGTGCTAAAGATGACTAAGGGGGATAATCTGTGTTAAATTGTTATTTTATAAATAAGAGGTGGTTGAATTTACTCTTAGTTTACCCTCAAAGGTATCAAAAATCCCTTGCATGGTTCCGCAATGGCGTAATTTATCATATAAGGCAATAATGTAGCTCATCAAGGTAAGACTGTTACCTTTCAGGGTAAATAAAGGTACATCAAGTGATAATATGGACTCATATCTTGCAGAACTGAGAGCTATCAGGCCTAGAACCGGAGGGGGGTGTCACTTTACAACTAATAAGAAACAGCAAAGTTACTTGCGATTGTGAGTGAGTGGGGCTAGGGCATCCGTGAGGTATCAAGTGATGGAGGTGGTTGTGGTATCCACTGTGATAAGGCGATGGAGGTACCAGGCACCCGTTGGTCGATGATGTTCCCGGGGCGGCTGGCGGCGCCAACGTCGTCGTGCTACCGCAGAACGCGGTCTCGACCTCCAGCAGCTCCCCCCTATCAAGAATGATCCTCCCGTCATCATCGTCGTTGTCGTCAACCCTAGGGTCGTCTCGGGCATGATCGTGGTGGTGATGGTGACGATGGTGGTGATGTCTGTGCCGTTTCTTGGGGAACAGACCAGACGACAGAATGTCAGCCTGTCTGGTCTTGTGATGGTGCCGATGCTTGTGATGGTGATGGTGGTTCTCCTTGTTAGAAGATCCTATCGAGTTGGAGGTCAGATATTGACCATTCCCGTAGTCGTTGTGGCCGACATTCTCATGACGTTTTTCACCAACGAGTGTTTTTGGACGCGCCAAGCTCTTTCTGTGTTTCCCCGAAGCTTTTATGGCCACCACCTTGCTCTCTACCAGAGCAGCTAGAACAGCCTCTAGCCTGATCAGCTCCAGTGCCGTGCTGGGATGTTTGAACTCCACGTCACCGCCATCTTGCGTCAGGAAATCGTGGCCACCGTCTTGTTCTAGGAATACGCGCACGAGGTCTTCGGTAGATACGGCTTTGTCTGCCACTTCAGTCACCGGCTTCATCTTGCCAGGTGAAGCCGGCACAACATTGGCCATGTTAGATTAGTCCTTAGGCTTTTAGCAACACCGCATGGGCTCAGCTTGGCTCGTAGCATTTTAAAACTATACATTAATTTTTTAGGGGCTATTTGGATTATTTTTACTCAGCGGGAATGTGTTTTTATCATTAAATAATTTATTTTAAATGGAATACCTAACATCAATTTAGAACATAATACGCTTAAATTGTGGCTGGATGATTGCCACACTGATAACCTAGTTTTATAAATATTTAACGTGAATATTATTAACAATTTATAAAAACTTTAAAGCATCTATTTGAAACAAAACTATAGTTTTTATTTGCAATAGTTTGTGAACAATATATATTTTTAATAACTTATATGGCTAACTTTTAAGCAAAACTCATTAAATATATTAGATAAATCTCTTTCATATATATGAATTTGCACGTCACTAAATATCGTCTAATTTTATAGCACCAAAAATTACTTATAAATATATTGAGCATTAAAACATTCTATAATTTGTCAATAATACAAACAGTGTGAAACACATTGTTTCTTGTTTTGTATCTTCCTTGACATATCACGTATTGATTATTGTTTTCACTCAAATAAATTTAAAAACTATTTAATTGATAAAAATATAAATTAAAACTCAAACAATAAAATATAATTACTCACTTTAGCTTGCTCACATTTTTACTACTATAAGTATGCCACAATTTCACAACACATTCTCTGACTATTTTATTTTTGTTGTGTTCAGTCTTGTGGTAAATTAAGGTCATATTTCTGACCCTTTCAATCTCATGGCATTTCAGTAGAGTACACAATTTAAAAATAAAGTCTTAGCATGTGAAAAACTGGTTGAAGCATATCTGCATAGATTTGAAACTGGTAACAACATTTTTCTATCGGCATCGCTTATCTTCATGCCGTATCGCGGTGTCTTGGAACTGAAAATTAAACACATTATAAATATTAAGCTAGACTATTTATATATAATGTTGTATTTATATTAGATAAAAATAAATTAGAGCCAAGCTGATATAACATTTTTAGTGATCTAGACTCCCATTTAACATTTGTTACTACAGTAGGTCTATAAGCCATATATTTTACACCCCAATCGTGAAATAGTCCAATTTGTGTCCATTTTCTTGAATTTACCTCTTCTATTGATCATTTCATGAACTTGGCTGGAATTGCATTAACTCTTGCCCAACTCATTAACTGGAACTTATTTTATTATCTCTTATAAGCTTAACTGAAATTAGTTTTAAGATATTATATTAAGCTAACCCAACCTAACTTAAACTAAACTTTCATTCTAAAACGATTAAAAGTTAAATTAAATTAAAGACCAAACATGTATTTCGCTTGTTAATTTCACGGCAAAAACTCTACCAGTTCATGAATTGGTTAATGATTGGAGCTTCGCAGTTCATGAAAGAGCCAATTCATGGACTGGGAAGCACAAATGCTGCAAATTTCTTGAAATGGGCTATTATTTGCCCGGTCATTGAAATTGTCAAAAGGAGGGGCAAGTTCACAGAATAGTTAGAATTTTTCCCGAATTATATGGGCAAATTTTGAATAGGATGTAATATATACATATATACCATACAGTGAACATTTTTTGATAATGGACACATTTATATAATGTTTGATCAAAATAGAAATACACCATTTTGTGAAGTAATATATAATATACCTGCTTCAATCTGCGTGAGTTATTTCTGTGTTCAAGCGTGAATTGAATTATTTTCAACGTTTTATTTTTTGGCTGGGAAAAATATATTCTCTCTTGATTAGCCAAGTTTATTTAAAATAAACAAGAAGCTACATACATTCACATTTTCATTGCCCCAAAAACCAGTGTAAAATAATTATTAGAGTGTATTGTGGTTTTGATAATACATTATTTTAACCTCAAAAAAAGTAATAATATTATATACAGTAATGAAAATATTGGAGAAAGTCCCCAAAAAGTGTTTATCTTAAAACGAAATGGTTTCAACCTACACAACACCAATTGTTAGTAGACAATAAAAAAATTATCAAAATAATCAAAATTTGATTGAACACGCTCAAATACTCGTGAATATAGCTAGCTATTAATTAAATAATAAAATCCATGTTATTATTCATGACGATATTAACCGTTATATTATTTTAACTATCACTAATATAGTCAAACGGAGCTAAGCTTTGTTATGACCAGATATATATGATTTCTTAAACTAATAAACAATATACTCCCAAGAAGTTATTTGCGGATAAATTTCATCAATCTTATATATAATATTCCATACACGTGGGCGATGTTTCCGTATTGAATTTAGTACAAGTCAACCACGTGAACAACTATCATGGTGACTATTATCAAAACAACTATAATGGAAAGTTGTGCGTAGTCTGGTAGTACGTAGTAAAGGTTTTAGTTTTCGGTAATGTTTAAAAAAATATGTTAGCGTTAAATAGATACAAGCCTTCATCTTGCATTAGTAAATATTTGGAACAAAAGTAGAACGAAATGTGTTTATTTTGGAAAAAAAGTTTTATAAATGAGGTTTTAATTAAATGTATTTTATAGACGCCATTATTTTATATACATATATTAAGCACAACGTTTTACTATCTGTTCAGAAAATACGGTTATTTAATAATTACGTTAGTGAGTAAGAAAGGAGTAAGATTGAATTTATAAGAAGTGTACCCACATTTGCGTGGAGGATGAGCGGAAAACCATTTAGGTAAAACCACCCTCAGTATTCCCGACCAGGATTCAAAACACTGATGTTCCCGCTATCAGCAGTATAGTCTACTGCGAGAGTGACGCCTTAGAACATGCAGCCACTGAAACAGACTAATCACCATCCAGGGTAAGTAATACTTTGACTAAAAAGATTGTTTTTAGTTCCGTTCAATAGACATATATAATGCGTATTGCAAACTATTTGTTGAAGTTGTATATTGATTTAATTTACAATTTGTTTTAAGCTGGAAATTTATTAGGTGACTTATATTAACCATTTAAAGATATGTTAGACAATCTAACATTAACAAGATTATATAACAAGCAGGTCCATGTATGTTCTACACATTCTATCACAGAATCACGCATCCAAAACACACATTCACAAGCAAGAGTTTCGTTCATAACTAGTGTTCAGATATAAAATACAGACAAACTTCTAAAATAAACCATTCAGCAACACAAAAAACCAATAAAGGAAATCTAATAATTTTATATAAAACTTAATAAATAATAATTAAATGTAAAATAAATATTATTATGAATATAACTTTTTTTTTGGCGTGTGAACAATGCATAGCTGGTAGTATGACAAAGGTTTTGAAGTGAAGTCACGAGAATGTAAAAAAGAAAGAACATATCCTTTGAAAAAATAAATGACTATCCTAAATTGATCAACAAGAAAAACTTATAATATCAACTAACACTAGACAAAAGTAAGATATTTTTTTTAACGTTACCGAGTCTAACCCATAAGTGTAATAAATGAGGTTTCACACCCTAATCACGCAGGAAACCAAATTATAATCAAAATTAATCAAATTAATCAATATTTAATCAAAAAAAATAATTCGGGGAAACTGTAACAGCATCAAACGATTATTAACAGTTCAGTCCAATTTTCTTCTTATCGGACCTCTAGAAAAGAAAATGAACCTACCTTCTCGTATTTATACGTCGGTTCTTGTGATCTGTAGCTGTCACTCTCGATATATTCATATATATAATAAATACCTATAAAATAACACTATTGATATATTAAAATGTTATTTATGTTGACTACAAAAATATGTTTATATTTTCTAAACCACTCTTCCAATGAAAATTGAGCTGTAGGTAGCTATAGTATGATTTTGCTAGGAAAAACAGTAGAAGTTAGTTACTAAAGTTACCAAAACAATTTTAATATATGCATACATTAAGTCATGTTATCTGCAGCTGTTACTGTTGATAGATATTACCAATACCTATAAAATAACACTAATAATATGGTAAAATGTTATCAATGTTGACCACAATAAAATATGATTGAATTTTCTCTACTGTTCTTCCAACGAAAATCAGGGTATAGCTAGTTATCTATAGAACCGGCCTATATTCTCAAACAATTTCCACGTCCAAATAGCCTTTGTTTGGTTTGCTTGTAAGTCATATACTACTAATATAACTTTGTGTTTAGAAAGTATGTTAGGTACATAAAATAAACTGAACCTAGCCTCAAGTCATTGTCCTAACTAAGTACATTCAATAGAGTAAGCAGTCAAGTGGCAATAGCCCAGCTGTTCATTGTATCAGGGCGACATGTCAAGCAGGAGGTGTGTGATCAATAGCCGACATTAATCTACAGGCTTGTCTGGGTATTGTGAGAAGAAGTCTTCATAGTGATGGATGGCAGCCGCTCGACGTCTTTGACTCGGAAGACCAGCTACGAGTGTAACATGTTCTTTAAGAAAAGATTGACGATGGGAATTTTCTTTTACCTCTCGGGGGAAAAAAAAGAACCGCCAGTTTGAATGAGAAGTACCATAATAAAAGGGGTGGTTTTTCCCCCAACACAATCCTACTATCTTTCAGGGCTGTACGCATTAATTAAACGAATGGAGTAGAGATGAGGAAGGTAGAGTAAATTTACCTTATTTAAGGAGAATTACCCTTAATACACCCAATGGGGATTCGAGCCCCGACTTTAACACTATCAGCAAACAAACAAAAAACAGTAGATTTAAATTTAGTCCACTTGTCCATCGATTCGGGCCAAAAGGGGTGTTTTATATATTTTAATAATGACACTGTGACACTAGCGGATTAATATATTTACTCCTGGTATAAATTTATCTGATTACCAAAACCTTCCTTCACCTCTGACAAGACATCTTGTGAATGTGGGGAATGCCAGGCCTCCACCGTAGGTTCGGATTCCACGTTAAACTGTAGGGCCTTCATTTCATCTCACAATCACCCTACCAGCGTAAGTGCGTACAACCCGAACGGGTAGTAAGACGCGGTGATGATGATAATAATAATAATAATAATGATAATAATAATATATTTACTAATTTTACCATGCACTTGTGTGTCACATATGATTTTTCATGTACTTGAAATATTTAACGTGCACTTTCTAAATTGAATGGTTGTATCAGCACATGAGAGTTTCTATGAGCGAGAGTGAAAGGGCCTACCAATCATGCCTGGAAGGTATTTACACACACTTTTCAGGGTTATTCTACACGCCACAATTGACATGAGACCGACAGTTCTACTTCCCCTCCGAAGAAAGTTGTGCTACGGGTTTTTATCGTTCAAGATAAATCCGTTAACTCTGGCTGGGTTTGAACTCACAAATATAGAGTCCTGAGGCAAGCACTTTACCCCCAAGACACCCGAGGTTGACCCCTGGAAGATACTAATTAAATTAATATGGGGGCTTGGAAGAATGTTTCGTATGGATTAGGAGTGGGTTTGGGAGTGATGATAGGAAGAGGGATTAGATTTGACAAGGGTTTAATAATCCGTGAAGTATAATTGAAGTTATCAGCCTCTATTTATTAAATTGAAACAGAATTATTGTAATACCACACGCAAGAGAGTACTTTGAATGAATGCAAACACAAACAAATGCTGTGTAGCTAACGGAATCACACAAAGTATTGTTTTGTTTGTTGTTTTCAAGCCTGCGAGTCAATATAGGCTATAGTCTAAGCTTTTAGATTTGGTTTCTTTGATTAGTTAGTAAATTATTACATATTAATATAGCTACAAATTAAAGATTGACATTGATGAATGGATAAGCTAAATAATCAACGCATTTGTCACACAAGATCACAAATATGAAATAAGAAATAAAAAAACATTGCACTTGGGCTTTCCATGACTTTTAAACTTTATATCCACAGAACAAAGTGTCAATTTTATATATATATATATATATATATATATATAATACATATATACATAATATATATATACCCGCCTCGGTGGCGTAGTTAGATAACGCGCTAGTTTAGTGTTGAGCTAGACTGCCGAGGACTGAGAGATCGAGATTCGAATCTTGATCGGGTGTACTAGGGGTGTTTTTTACAAGATTGTTTTCTAATCTCCCTCCACTCAGATGAGGGTTAACTTCCTCTAAATTCAACTTTCCCAATTCCTAACCCATTAGAGTAGTTAGCACTTAAGCGTGTAAACCGAACGGGTAGTAGGACGCGGTGTTAAAAATATATTATGTATATAAATTCATTTATATGGAGGAGGGGGTGAACTTCGCTACTTGACCCTTCTCCCCTACAGAAGCACAGCAAGAAATATTAGAACCACCGAAAATAAAACAAACAAAAAATCCACACAGACGGACAAAGGCATAAGTTTATCCTTATCTGTTTTTCTTTTATACCGGGGAGTTTGGGGGTTCAAAATATATCTGTGTACTGAGTTGTTTGTTCATAAATTACTTCCTCGTTCTCTCTTCACGTAAATGTGGGTGTGTTTCCTCTCAAGTTGTACCTTCTTCATCTCTAGCCCATCAAGTTAAATGAGCGGAGATCTCTGCAGGGAAAGTAAGAGCAAAGCACGTTTAAAAAAGAGCCCACCCTCTTCCACCATTTCCATGAATTCAACATAAAGTCCAACTTGGTAACGGAGGAGATGGATGCCAACGTAATAGAGGTGGTATGGCTCGAATTAATACCTTTTGTTCAATTCATGTTCACGATAAGGTTGAAGCAATCTAGTATCGGTAAGCTGTCAGAATTAATTCATTAGATTTAAAACTTCAGGGGTGACCTGGCGGTCTAGGGGTAAGGTGTCAGACTTATGTGCTGGGGGTCTGAGGTTCAATCCTCGTTCCCAACACAGATTTATCTGATTGCCAAAACCTTCCTTCACCTTTGACAAGACGTGTATTATTTACAACTTGTGAATGTGTGGAATGTCAGGCCTCCACCGTGGTTTAAATCCCACGTTAAACTGTAGGTCCTCCATTTCATCTCACAATCACCCTACCATTATACATTAGCGCAAGTGCGTATAAACCGAACGGGTAGTAAGACGCAGTGCTAATAATAATAGTAATAATAATCATAATAATAAAACTTCAGGCACCACATCAAGGCGTGGACTGGCAGGCTCCAAGTGGTCATAAACTACAAATATGGCGGCTTTTAGCATATATTCACTAAGGTTGGAGCGTAGGCAACGCAAATTAAGTTAAACAGTTTTGCAGTTTTTATATCAAAACATTTTTTCGGTCCAAATAAATAAAATGTTTCCCCAGTAAGAACATAGAAATTAATTTTCTTCAAATATTGATCTCAAAAGAACTTGAATATCTGTCAAGGGTGTCCTGAAATTTAATTACAACTTTTCCTCTTCATTTGAAAAGTTTCCCATCTAATGCTTCTATTCTCATGATCGATATTTAACAACTTTTGATATTACCACGTGGAAAAAAAATAGCTATATGCTCCAGTATTTTATTTATTTTGCTATAAATTTGCAAAAATCCTGCCCTTAAACTCGCAATACCTACACTCTCACCTTAATAACATTGAAGATATGTTTCGCTGTGGGCTGAAATAATGATGTGAAGTTTTTATATTTTTACTACTAGTAGGCCTACATTAATTAATATAGACGCCACTTCAGTCACATTATCAACTATTATGTATATATTCAGTCCACTTAAAAAAAGATTTTACTTTCTACTAAAATCAGAACAACTGCTTCTAATATAATTTGTTAGACAATAGCTAGGAGTCTAATTTGTATTATTCAAGTTTATAAAATAACTCCCGACTCACTCCTTATGTAGATTACAAAGAACATTCAGTATTCACCATATAAATGCTTTTACGTTTGGCTTAAGAAATTGTTTTTAAGTAACACAAATACACATAAAAATTGTTTTACATTTGTCATCGTCTACCTTCACAAAATATGTATTATGGCTACTATCAGCCTTACTCACAGTGACTTTTAATTAACATTTATCAAAAGCAATAATTTAGAATTGAATGGATAGCTTTATTTGGCCAAGCGGAATATCTTCCTCTGTCCCGGTGGTCTAGTCCACCCCTGGGCACATCCCAATAAGCCATATATATCTATAGAGAGAGAGAAAACTACGCGTCTGATTTTTCGTGTACTGATGAGATTGATAAATATTTAGAAAGTTCACGTTAAATACTATAATACAAACTCGAATTTTACAACTTTGATAACGAGAACATTATTGGAACATGTCAAGAACTTTGTGGGTAAAGACCACCAACCAGCCTTGAGAGCACTTGGTTTGAGTTCCGTTGTAATAAACACACGTGGAGTAAAAGAAGATGTATGGACGGGTGTTTAGAAACTCACTTTAATCTCGATCACATACGCTAATAGCCTCCAGCGTTCATTAAGTGTCTGTCAAAACCATACAAACACAATAATCGAAAGAGTACAAATCACACACAATATATTCGTTTGGGATATCGTATTAGAATGAAACAAGGCCACCCCACTCCGAAATCATAGGGTTCCTTAAAATAGCTGTCTTAAAAAAAAATTCTTACGTTAGTTTTCTTATTTCACTAACATCTAACATGATAAAAAGAGAAGTATTTTTTTCCTTATAATACTCTTTTGTGCGAGAACGCCGGCTATTAAAGACCTGGACCATTTTTATAGTTTAAGGCCCAACCAGGCCCAGGGACCTAAAACTTATTCTTAAAAAAGGGCTGCAAATAAAATAACATAATCATTAGGTCATCAAGCTTACGATTCGTTTACTGCAGCTTTCCATTTTTGCCTTTCGAGGGCCAAAGTTTTAACGTTTTTTGAACCTTCTTCTGCCAAAATCAATCGTTATCTGTATCATGTAATCCAGTCTTGGTCTGCCTCTTGAATTTATACCTTTCACATCTACTTATATAATTATTATAATTATTCTATCATGTCTCAATATATGACCTACCGTATTGTTAACTCTTCTTTGATGTATACCTTTCCAAAGTTCCCTTTCTTCATTTTCTTTTACCCGCCTCGGTGGCGTAGTTGGCTAACGAGATAGTCGTGTAGAGCTCGACTGCTGAGGACGGGGAGATCGAGGTTCGAATCTCGGTCGGGTGAACTGAGGATGGTTTTTCCTAAAATGGTTTTCCACTTTCCCTCCACGCAAATGCGGGTTCATTTCCTGTAACTCAACCTTCCCAATTCCTAATCCATTAGAGTAATTAGTAATTAAAGCGTACAACCCGAACGGTTAGTAAGACGCGGTGCTAAATATTATTATTTATTATTCATTTGCTTTTCTACCCCTTCTGTATTTGATACCGTCTCCATCCATATTTTCAAAACACTTCTGTTGCACCAAGATTAAATGTTTCTTACATTTTCCTCCCAGATGCTTCACATGTCACATCCGTAATGCACAACGCTGCATAAATATTCCTTTAATAACTTTCCAATTGTTTCACGTGACGTTGATTAGTTTATTGTTCCATCCTGAAATCAAACTCATATTCTTGTTTCTGTAAGCTACGTGGTACTTTATTTTCTTCTCACTGAGGTAATGATGGAATGAATAGTTTACAAAACAGCTTACGAGTGATACTCAATCTCAATCTCAATGTCAATCTCAATCTCAATAGGTAGTAGTGTAACTACACGTACAGCCCAAAGGGGTGGTAAAAATCGATGCATTTTTCCCCACCACGTCTCACGCACCATCCAGGATATACGAATTATAATTTTATAGGAATGAGGAGGGTGGAATTTAAATAAAATGTACCAGCATATTTTTATAGAGAGAGTAGGAAACCATTATGTAAATAAACACCCTTAGTACACCCGGTAAGGATTTGAACTCCTACCTCCCCTTCACCAACTTGACGAGCCTGGTATTTGGTACACGTGTCCACTGATATTTTTTTTTAGCACCACGTCTTACTACCCGTTCGGATTATACGCTTATGTACTAATTACACTAATAGTTTAAGGATTAGGAAGGTTTAATTAAGAGTAAGTGCACCTGTATTTGCGTGGAAGGAGAGTGGAAAATTATTTGAGAAAACCACCCTCATTGCACTTGACTGGGATAGAACCCCAATCTCCCCGTTTCAGGCAATGTAGTCCAACACGAAAGAAGCACGTTAAACCACTCGGCCTCCGAAGCGGGTCCCACTGATATGATGGTGTGCATAAAAAATATATATTTTTCTTTCAATTTAATTTTTTTAGATCATCCTCTGGAATTAAAATGCTTAACCATGTTGATTAACATAAAAGAGGTTCCTTTCTATTTAAATCGGACTATAAATTGATGAGGAGCCGCTAACCACGACGCGTCACAAGGTTTGGTTTTCGTTCGCTACAAACTTGCTATGAACGGGGTGTAGTTGCCAGCTCGAGTGAGTGTAGAGGGATGGATCAACACCCCGGGTCCACCTGATGTTGATAAGGGATGCGTTACAGCGGGTGTTAGCGAGGTATGTTACGTGACGAGATCAACAAGTTATTTTCATCAGCCTCACAACTCCCGAACCGCCTCGCCTTCTAGAAACAGTTTACATCGCTCACTGAGAATTTCCACGGAGTCACCAGTTGCCGGGAGCTAATAACTGGGTTCTATATTTTATATCTCTTACTAAAATGCTATCCTATAACGTGTTTTAGTTAATAAAATCAAGCTGGAAAATATATTGTGGTTCTTTATTATTTGAGTTTCGAGACGCGGCAACATTAAAGTATCATAAATACATATAACCAATTTTAAATTAATGAAAACCAATTTTTAAAAATATAGGAAAACAAAAGTCATTACGAAGGCACAATTTTATATTTTCTCATTTAAATAAAGTATTGTAATTGTGAACATTTTCTACTTTTAGGTTATGTTGAATCCCGGTGTTTTATTTCTCCCTAACTGTTGAATGTGCAGAGAAAATTTTATAATTTTGTTCCTTAAATTAAGTTTATTGATTAATGATTTTTGTAACTTCAAAACGTTTCGAAAATGACTTGAACAACTTGGGTTTAAATTAGATGTCTGTTTAGGGTTTGACATGAGCCTAGCTTTTTAGGGGAAAGTTTTCTTAAACGTTATGAATGGTTTTCAAAAATCCGAGTTTTGAAAAATGGCCTTAACATTAAATACAAATTGTAATTGAGGATTGTTTTAATTCTATGTTTATTTTTATACAAACAAATCATTTGATGGTAGCTTACTTACGACTGATTTTTTATTTGATTTTTTTCATAAATATAAGAAATTATTTACGATTCTTCGTACAGTTATTTTGTTTTAGCTAATACTAATACGTTTAAATATTAATAATACTTAGTAGACCTACCACGTCTTACTACCGGTTTATACGATTAAGTACTAATTACTCTAATGAGTTAGGGATTGGGAAGGCTTAATATAGAGGAAGAGAACCCGCATTTGCGTGGAGGGAGGGTGGAAACAATTTAGGAAAAAACACCCCCACCTCACCCGACTGAGATTCAAACCTCAATCTCCCCATCCTTGGCAGTCTAGCTCAACACGAAACTTGCGCGTTAGCTAACTACGACACCGAGACGGGTAATGCGTTTAAACACAAGGCTCAACCTACGGAAATGTTATTCAAAGGAAATGTCCACACATGAGCATGAACACGAGCTGGAAATACCACAATAATATATCACACGTGGACAAAAAATTCCAGTACATCTCTTAAAACTCGAACCTAAATCTTCCCATTACCGTCAATCCAATAGGTTGCAGACGCTACGCCTTAAACCATGTGATGACCAGTGTGGGTAAGCATGGCTTAGTGAGGATGAGTGATAATTAATAGTGAATTAAACACGACATCCTCAGTGATACAAATAATGAGCAAGGCCCAAAAACCTTTCGTTCAAATTTATGCGTTGCGTTCCTCCGAATGATCAAGTTCTAAGTGTAGAATACGTCTTGAATGTTCTGTTCGTTAGTTGAACTGTCTTTAATTGGGGAAATTAACGTGAGTTTTCTGGACTCATATTATACACACTTTGAAAACACATGTAATATAACACACCAATTTCTAACGCAGTGATTGCCAACCAGGGTTCCGCGAGAATGTGCAAAAACCGACTTTTTATTGGTCTACCCATAATTTTTGGACAATGTGAAACGATATGTTAAGTAAACTCGTGTTTCCGATGAAGAAATGTGTTAAGAGAACTCATTTTTCCGATGAAGAAATGTGTTAAGAGAACTCGTGTTTCCGATGAAGAAATGTGTTAAGTGAACTCAGTTTTCCGATGAAGAAATGTGTTAAGAGAACTCAGGTTTCCGATGAATATTAAGGTGCAGCCGAAGGGAGCGAAAGTATTTTTACAGTGTTTATAGAATTGAAAATTTTGGCCAAAATAAACCAAATATTTCTCCAGTAGCAACTTAGAATTTAGTTTTCTGCACATGCTAATATCAACAAATCTTGAATATCTGTCAAGGGTGTCCTTTGAATTTACAAAACTCTTTAAATAAAGAGAAAAGGTTTTGACAAAATTCCAGGACACCCTTGACCGATATTCAAGATCTGTTGATATTAGCATGTGCAGAAAACTAAACCCTATGTTGCTACTGGAGAAATATTTGATTTATTTTGGACAAAAAATATAATGATATAAAAACTGTAATATAACTCGTGCACCCTTCTGCCACACCTTAAGAGCGGCTACAAGGTTATTTTTTTAAGCACCTTACTATCCTTTCGGGCTATACGCTTAGGTAGGTCTTTTAGCTACGCGTATGGTTTTAAGGTCTTGGAAGGTTATATTTAGAGGAAGTGTACCCGCATTTGCTTGGGAGAGGATGGGGAAAATAACTCTTGTAAAAAAAACATCAGTAGACCCAATTGAGATTCTAACCTCGATCTCCCCGTCTTCGGCAGTCTAGTCTATTGTGAAAGTAGCGGGATAGACAATGTAGCCACTGAAGCAGGTGGTAATAATGCTAACAGCGAGGTTAGTAAGAATATTGATATGCGAATTTCAAGTACCGAATGACAGTAGTTATTAAATAGAAATATCCAATAAATAATCATGAAATATTGTACTCAAATATAAGTGTTAGTTATTATTTACCAACCATACTGGTTTACACGTCTGTTTTGTAATTTTTCCTTGTCAATCTTAATGTTTGTCAGCCGGTAGGGGCTCCCCGAGATTTTACGAAATATTTTAAGTGTGCCTCCAAACAAAAAAGTTTGTAAAATCACTGAAGTCTAATCCATAATTATTTAATTTAAAAAAATACAGTGTCATATCCTACTACTAGTCCGGGCTATATTAATATTATTAAATCTTGTGGGAATAGGGACGAGGAAGATAGAATTAATTAAAAACGTATTGCCTACCGGTATATTACACACAGGAAAGGTTACCATCCATTTATATAAAAGCACAAAAGCTCTGCATAAAAAGTTTCTACTTTCAAAGAAATGAAGTTGAAAGAAATATTCACGAGAGAAATATTTCATAAAGTAAATATTGAATAGTAACCAAATGGGAAGAAGAAGGTTTGAAATGTATTTTGATAAGAATAAAAGTAAAAAAAGAATGGATGGAAGTAACCTATATAATATATATTTTTTTAAACGAATAAACCACAAAGAACGAAGGAAATAAAGAGGAAGAGAAAATAAGGATGGTATTGAATATAGTTAGTCTTCCTCGCCAAGAAACTCAAAATGTATTCTCCCCCTCCACCGCTTCTCATCCGTTACCGAACCGGGCTTGTCACTTCACTGAAAATAGTTCCTCCGGGCATTCCTGAAGGGAGAGTACGATCTCACTACCCTCCACCTCCTCTATTCGAAATCCCAAACACTCCCCTTTCCCCCCTCTCCTAAACCATGACCCTTTATTGAGATTCCTCCAACTCGTGAACAAAGGACTGACTTATTCAGGAGAAATATCCTAGCTATAGTTTTGATTATGTTGTTTATATTGTTATTATTATTATTATTATTAGCACCGCGTCTTACTACCCGTTCGGGTTATACGCACTTACGCTAATGTGTAATGGTAGGGTGATTGTGAGATGAAATGGAGGACCTACAGTTTAACGTGGAATCCGAACCACGGTGGAGGCCTGGCATTCCTCACATTCACAAGATGTCTTGTCAGAGGTGAAGGAAGGGTTTGGTAATCTGTGCCGGGACCGAGGATTGAACCCCGGCCGCCAGCATAGAAGTCTGACACCTTACCCCTAGACCGCCAGGTCACCGACGCTTGTTTATATTACATATGTTTTTTTTGTTTTTAAATAGATACATTTAAAACGAGATTTACCCACACTAATGGACACGTGGACAAAGGCGTCGTCCCTAGCTTGTGTTGTTTTTAGGTAACGGGGAGGTTGGAGCTCGAATCTCAAACGGGTTTGCAGAGAGTATTTATTTCCTAACCGGTTTTCCCATCTCCTTTCAAATAAATGCAAATATTTCTCCTCTAAAGCTATATAATTTTCATCCCTCATGTAAATATGTTAATAGCTCGGATGAGTAGTAAGGAGCCGCACAAAAAAAACTTTACATCAAAATAAACCTACCACATGAGGACAATCTTTACATCTTAGTTATCTTATGAAAAGTAAGTAGCAGTTTGTCTATTAGAGAATTAAACTTGGTTTTATTCAAGCTCTCTTAACTCACATATTTTCCAGTTGCAGATAGATCTGGAGCTTAGAGTATGTAGCACCATGAACTTTTTCATTGGTATTGTGTATCTGTTCATCCTTACTCTCTGAATTTGTTATCAAAGGAAGCACTCTCACGTAGGAATGGCTTGTTTAAAAAAAAATTACAAAAAGTGCGAGCAAGATATATAAAAAGAGACAAAACATTCTTGAAAAATGTTATGTGTAATACATAAAGAAAATGAATACATATTCAAAATAAATTGTTTACAACCAACCATAGCACAGATTTAAAAGTACTGTACATAATCTTTGATAAACAGGTAGAAGAAACTTTTATGATAGTTCAAAGAGTCACAAACTCTAAGTTAGCTTTGTGAGCCTGGGTTAATGTGATCGCCTCAGAAACCGAGGCTCGTGTGTTAAAACCCAGCCTGGTTCGGCAGATTTTTCATGAGTGATAAAAAATATATAGCACAAATTCCTTCGGAAGGGAAGTAAAGCTGTTGGTCCCATGTCGATTGTTGCATATAAAAGAACCCTGGAAGGTGTGTAAAAATATATTTTCCTGGAAAAATATTTATCCCCTTTCTCTCTCACTCTTAGAAATTCTTGTATGCTAATTTAATCAGTATGTTTAGAAAGTGTTCTTTAAATACCTTAGATAAATAATTTAATTGCATTGTAAACGCTCAAAACAAAGAATCAATGTGGCAATCATTGATTATCCTTACTGTCTCTTCTAGACTGATAATGGTTGTCAAGTCTGGAGAGATAGTTTATTAATTATTCAACTATCCATTAATCGATAAGTTGGCTGGTAATGGCTGTCAAGTCTAGAAATATGGGTTATTAATAATCAACTCTTCAAGAATCAGTGAGTTGGATGATATGGTTATCAAGTTTGTAAATATAGTCTATTTAACTAAACATCTATTGAAGAATCAAAAATTGGGCTTGGTAAATAAAAACTAGGTAAAATAATTCATTTTGAACTCCAAAGCCAACAACATCTCATATATTTAAATCATTTAAATAATTATAGGTTAAAAGTTGATCTAGGAGTAATATTTTGAATTATATTTCTTATTACACGTCTGGATTATTCACATAGTTACACTAATGGAATAGAGATGAGAAAGCTAGAATTTAAATTAGTGCACCTGAGTTTGCATGAGGAGAGGGAAAGTAATTTAAGAAAAGTCACCTCTGTACAAACGAACGGGATTTGATCTCCAGCCTACCCATTACCAGAAAACCAGTTAAGGCAAGATTGTCATCTTCCGCGCCCTCACTTATACGAGTTTTAAATTATCTTATAAAATATTATTTTGGTTACTCATTGACACATTTGACAGTTGGTGTTTTAGCTAAACACTAGTTCTCTATCCCTAAATGTATGTAAAATTGTATTTTATCAAATTTTATGATTGATACGTTTATATATTTTAATTTGAGATTCTAAAGTATTGCTAGAAGTTAACTTTATTGGAGCTTAGGGTGATTTTTTTCCTTACAGCAACATTTTGGAATAGATTAAAAGACCCATTTTTGAAATGCATATTTTAGAAACAAATATATATATATATATCTTTAAATACAAACATGTCACCTGGACAAAGGAAACGAACACATGTCCAGGTGTTAATTTTCAATTTAAAGTGTATTATATAAAAATGCCGCTATAACCTTGCTTAGCACTATAATAACTTGGCTATTTAATCTATTACTTATAGATATAGTAGTTGTAAAGGTATAACATCATGTAGTTGTAGAAAGGTGTGTATACAAAGTGTTCGGGAACTCATTGCCTAATCTTCACGTATATCTTGTTTGAAATAAAAGGAATATTAAAGTCCCATATACCTACATTCGACAAACTACGCTAATGTAATTAAATTGTGTTCAAAGTTTCGGCATATAGTGCCGAGATAGCAAAGCTGTCCAGGCATGCGTGTACAGAAAGTTGCATAGGAGATAGGCGCGTGGCACTGCACACCTTGACATCTTGGAGTACGGCTGCAGAACATAGCACAATTAATAGTAAACAACACACCAGTCCATCTATAAATGCGAATAAGTTCTCAGGTTCATGATTAACGGTCCTACATCACAACAAGTGCTTCTCATTATTACATATGCAGTGTTGCGCGCCTAGCTCATATGCAACTTCTTGTACACGCATGCTTGCACAGCATTGCTCTCCCGACGCTGTACGCAGAAACTTGAACACAATTTAATGGTACTAACATAGTTTGACAGATGTGATTATTTAGGGATTTTGTATTACTTTTGGTTCAAACAAATTATATGTGTAGTTTGAGCGTTGAATTTCCGGATATTATGTATATTTGTGTGTGTATTACTGCTGTGACTCAAAAATTAGCCAAGCAGCTCAGCTTAGAATGTAGTTTTAAAAAGACGATGAAAGAACATGACATGCTGAAAAATAAAATTATTAACTGTAACAAATCTACTAGAAAAGTATAAAGAGAAATTAACATGGACATCTTAATGGCCGCTAAACATTCCAAACATCTTTTGAAGGAAGGATAACCTAACATTCTTATGTTTAGTTAATAAAACTGAAGGTTTACGTTTTAAACGGCGCGAACTTGGTTCCACCTCTTTGAACACTTTACATATATTATGATGCATTCAAAAAGACTTGTCTGCATCTATGTGCTGAAAATAGTTTGAATCGTGCACCCCTCCCCCCCTCCCCCGTCCTTCTCCTCTTCTCCAACACCATCACATTGACCCAATTCAAAAGCAAAAAACACGTTATAAAACATTAGAAAAACGTACTATATACTGAGAAAATGCGTTTAACTGTCAAGGCAGTGCTAACGATACACCAATACAGTAGCCCCATGGCTTCTTTGGTGCTGAGTGACAGCTCACAGCTGACTTCTGACAGTCAACATTTAGGTATATACCTAAGCGTAGGGATACATAATTTGGTCTGGTAACTTTTCAAAGCTGTCAGTCAGCACCAAAGAAGCCATGGGGCTACTGTAGATTGTTTTAAAATAAGTCAATTAAATAAAAGTAGTCTGCTTTGGGGGCCACATGGTCTAAGCCCTGAGGCGTCACTTTCACAATAGACTAGACTGCTGATGATTGGTATATAGAAATTCGAATCCCGGTCAGGTCTACTGAGAGGGTTTTTTCCTAAATGGGTTTTCAGTCTTCACCCACGAAAATGCAAGTACACTTTCTCTAAATTTAACATTTCTAATCCCTAGCCCGTTATTATAATCAACCTGAACCGGTAGTAAGAAACGATACTAAAATATGGATATACATATCAACAGATAAACCCTAAATGAGTATTTAAGCGAACAACTTCACGAATAAGATGAGGGGTAATCAAAGGTAACCCGACAAAAGCTCTCTTTAAGTTCAGTATGCGTTACAATCTCCATCTACCCCTGGTAATTAGGCCAGAGCAGGGATCACACCTCTTCACTTGTGAGGGAGTGAGGGGTCGGGGAAGAGTGAAGGTGGTGGGGGAACAAGACGAACTTCACAGTTCAGACCTGTCACAAATCCTCAGCTCGTTAACGATCTTCTCTAGATACTAAGAGAGACTTGCACAAACCTACCTTCACAGAATGAGCCGGAAAGTCATGACAAGAAGTTCGTCATGTAATAAAACTAGGCTCCAAACTTTCAGGGAAGGACTAATCAGCATTCACAACCACAGAATTAAGAGTTAACGTCTGCGTTAAAATAAGAGCTAAACGGAAAGGTTTAGTGACAGAAGCCATTAGTAATATTTCTTGAAATAATTTATTTTGTATATTAAATATACAATACTTTTATTATAAACACATAAATAAATACACAAATTTAAAAAATGTGCAATCTCTGTTGTCTTAGGTATGGAATAGTGATATAGTGGTAATAGTTTCTAGCTACGGATACAGAGGTCCCGGGTTCGATCCCCAGTGCTTCCAAAATTTATCTGTAAATCAGTGGATCTGGCACGGGATCAAACCCAGCTTCATGAGTAAAAATAATTAGAGCCTTGTTTAATAAATAAGTTGCAGCTCCGGTCTAAACAAAATTAAAGTTAAAGGCCCGAGGGCTCGTTGTGCCGACCACATGACAGCCATTGTCAGAAAATGTTGGCACTATTTTCGCTAGTAGTGGCAGCCGCTCGATCGGTATAACTCGCTTGCACGCTCACAACATGGAGTTATTTTTAGTGTGAAAGGCTATAGAAATAAACAAAGTGGTGAGAATCGAATTTACTAAGAAAGTATTCTCTCTCGGTAATACATTTTTATTTTAAAGATTGGGTTGATATTAGCTCAACGTGGTTTTATAATCGGGGCTATTTTATTTGTGCTTGGTCAGTGTCTAAAAATATCCTTATATTAAACTATAATTAAGTAAAATGGGGGAGGTGGTAGTACTATTCTTTAAAGCTTATAGGCATTGTGGACGTTCAGAAATTCTGAATTATTTAATGAGGGGTCTATTATTTTGAAATGTAGTTCATACCAAAACAGATGTAATGATGTAAAGTGTTTGAATGAGGGATAGTAAAGAAAGACAGTTCTCTTTCATTGACGGATAAATATCTCAATATCCCCCATCAGTTACAAAACTACCTGACATTTCCAACATTTTCCCTTTGTTGGTCATCCTGCTTTACAAATATATCGTAGTACAGTACAATTTTCATGGGAAGGGCCTTTCTTATCTGGCAGAAACTTTACAAGATATACTTTCACATATTCTTACATCTGTCATGTGATATTCAGCTGTCACTGCCGATTGATATTATCAATAACTATAAAATAACACTCATAATTTAGTAAAAAGTTATCAATGTTGACCTGTATTTTCTAAAGTTCTTTTCCTGTTGAAATTGGTCTGTGTTGGCGCGGGCTATTTTGCACCCAACTCTAGCTACTCGACTACGAAGCAGTCGCTGTGAGAAGGTGGAAGTTGGACGCCTGAAGCATCTCTCCTTCGCGTGGAGATATTACACAGCCTCTCTCAGAGCTCTCATCCCCTGCCTTCTTCCTCCCCCCTTCCAACCCTTATAATACACAGGAGAGTCCTTCACTGCTACAACCGCCCAAGCACCAGCCATCAGACCACCAACATTGATTGAAAGTCACTAAAGTTTGGCATTGTAAAAATAAGTTTTATTTGATCTATTAGTTATAAAGTTAATCTAAAAAGTGTTTAAAAACTTTCATTAAAACTCCTTATGGATTAATGTATAATTTCTCTTAACATTATTAATTGGACGGGTTAAGAATCTAAACACAATTGTAATATATCTTTTCCCCGCAATTATGGCAACGTTAATTTCCAGTTTTCAAATAAAAGGCTTCTTATTAAAATCAGGTTGTACTAAGTTTCATTGGGGTCCCGAAGTCATAGGAGTCAGACTGTATCACTGGTGACAGGAGGTCGAGGTTCGAAACTCAGTCGGGTGTACTGAGCGTGGTTTTTTTCACACATGAGATTCATGTGTAGTTTTAACATACCCTCTTTGTGCTAATGGGGGTATTGGTAGTCTATGAGGTTATTTCAGTGGCGATTCAGAGGGTAGCCTGTATAATAGCTTGGTCCAGGAAGCAGTTGCTAGCTAGAGTTGTTACAGAACTAAGGTTGGTAGTAGCGTACACTAGATCCTACTACTATGGGATGTAAGAGTTTAGTTTTATAAGGATGGACGTACGATCCGATTTAGATTGGAAGGTAAGTTTTTGACAGTTATAAAAGTTACCAAAACAATTTACATACGTCAAATCATGTGATTTAATCTATCGCCCTCCATAAATAATAATTCATATGAAATTTTACTGTTTTTTGTATAGCATTTCGTCTTACTACCCGTTCGGGATACATTCTTATGTACTAATTGCATTAATAAGGATAATAAGGTTTGAATTTAAAGGAAAATACCCTCGTTTGCACTGAGGGGAAAGTGGAAAATAATTTAGGAAAAGATAGTTAAATTCACCCAACCAGGATCGAACCAAAATCTCCCTCCTTCCTCTTCATAGGTCTTTATCTAGAGTAGCGCCTCGGGCCATGTGGCCACCGAAGCAAAATTATACTACTAATAAAGCAAAATGTTATAAATGTGGTCATAAAAATGTGTTTTTATTTTATAAAATTTTCTTTCCTACTAAAATATTAGAGCTGTCGCTATTTACAAATAGCATTCATGAAGTGTTTTCAGAAAGGAGTATTGTTTCTAGCTTCTAGCAGCTCCTAAAATAAAACGTGATTAAAAGGAAGAGTGATCCGGTAAGCTACATACACACTGTGGTAAGACAAACACGGGGCGTTTAAGTGGGCCAAACATTATGTTAATTTTAATGAATGCTTATGTTACTACAATTTAACCCAATTTTATGGGCAAGTGATCTAAATTTCTGGATCATCACATCTATTTTGATGGTGATAGAGAAATAGAGGTTGAATCTTGGCCTGGTGTACTGAAAGTGGTTTTTTCTAAGCGTTTTACCACTTATTCACCTTTATCTAATGTTTATATGTTTACTCTAAATACCACCATATATATTTATTAAACAGGGTGTACCATAACATGTAGGACCCACTTTAGCGGTGGACAGAAGGGAAGTAAAATATGAAAAAAAGTTGATATAAAATAGGTCCCATTTGACCTTGTTTCAGTGTTAGAGCCAAGTGATTCCGCTATAACTTACTGCAACATTTTAACAGAGTATCCAACATTTACTTGGACGAATGGATTCCTAACAAATGGATAGTCCATGAAGGATCAAATGGCTGGCTGGCGCATCCTCCAGAATTAAATTCTAATAGGATTTTATCTATGAGACCACTTGAAACCAATTGTTTATCCATCACTTAACGCCAGAATTGAAATACTATGCCAACGTATAAAAGAAGGTTGCCAGCGAATCCGACCAACACTTTGTATTTTTGAAAGAGTGTGGTATTCACTGACACAACGACTGCAGGCTGGCATTCAGGACCAAGGAGACCATTTAAAGCACTTCCTAGAAGTTCAAAAAAAGGTCAAATGGGACACCTGTTTATATGCACTTTTATCAAATAGTTATTAAATTTTACATACAGGGTGAGCAACAACATTTGAGAACTTTTTCAACGGTGGATAGGAGACACGAAAACAATGAAGAATGTTAACATAAACCCTGAATGAATATATATGTACAATATTTATATATGTATATACAATGTTTATATATATTATAGATATTTATATTTATATATGTATGTACATATTTTCAAAATGTATATATTTTTTTGTAGGTAAATGTGCGGCTAAGCTCCAAGGAATGTGTCTGACACTTTTTATTAGTTGACACTGATAAACCAAAGATACTAATATCAGTTTCTGGCATGGCTGAAAAAATATTTTAGTTTAAATAAATGGATAAATAAACGAGTGAGATATTGAGAGTTATGTATGTTATAGAGTAAAGTTGATTGACAAATTTTGTTCAGATAAAATTAGTTCTTTCAAAAATGCCACGTTAATACCAATCCTAATATGGCAATGATACGCTTAGATATATTTTTGTACTATTATACACACGTGTAAGGGGATATAGTCATTGAAATTGATGTTGGATAAAGGATGGCTCAAAACTAATCATGGAAAGGTGTTTAACCGTGACAGCTGATATTTGTGACAGGTCGCAATGATATGCTAACACGAAACGCGTGAAACGGTAATGATATGACACAGACACAAACGGCAGGGTTGGAATATTCTCGGCCATTTTACGTTGACGTCGTCGGTGTGAGATAAGCCTGTTGCGCGCACGTACGGATTCAGGAAGGATGATTTTAGAACGTTTTCAACGAACACTCTGAAAGGCCTAGGGGAAAATTGTTAAAAATAAAGAATAAACTAAGAAAAAATCAAGAATGTTCTTCTACGTCTGATATTGTACACACATTAAGTTCATCTTAGAGATGGTGGGTACAGTCTATCTACCATAGTAGTAGTGGTAACTGAAAACTAGCAATGGCTACCAGATCTATTTGAGTGTATCTATACGCCAAACCATATAATATGCAAGTTCATGTGTTGAGTTGTTAATTTTGACAGTCAGAACTTCCACAACAAGAATTTATTTTTAATCAATATTTTGTTTTAAGAGTTTTTACCATTATTGAAACATTAAGTTATGAAAATAACCGTTTGGATGTTTATTTGTTGTAGAAGCGGCTTCTGTGGCTCAACTAAAAATGATTTACAAACGATAGATTTTGAAAGGCTGCATTCTTTTCATAAATTAAATTGTCAAGCCAGACGAAATAGTCGATATTGGTAGTCTTGGAATAAATTCTCACCTCAGAAGCCAATGTTCATGGGTTCAAACCCAGATGGTTTCTTGAGCGATAAATATCCGTTGCACAACCTCCTCTGGAGCAGAAGTAAAACCATCAGTCCCATGTCGATTGTGGTATGTAAAAGAACCCTGGAAGGTATATGAAAATACCTTTCCCGCAAAATGGGTAGGCTCTTTATCACTCGATCATAGATTCACCGCACATCCTGATCTCCCATAGTACATGGTAATTCTACCAGATGGCGCAGACAGCATTATACAGCCGAAAGATTGAGTTCATTCCCAGATCCGGTTGGATAGAAATCACATAAAAACAACCTTCGGGTTGTTGACTTAGAAGAAGAAAATAATCTACGTTAGTGTAGACACCATTAAGACAGGTTCTTGATGTCATAGAAAAAGGTTTGAGGCATTTATGCAAAAATTACTACGCTGAAGACTTCTACAAAAATAACTAAATGTATAACTGGTTTCTGGGATTTACCACAAGCCCTTTACTTGGAAAAGATAGAACGTTTAATTAAGGTGGGATGTAGGGGGCTCGAGAAAAGGCAAGTGTTTTTTGAAGTGTTTATGGCAAACAATGATTTTTTGCCAAAATAAACAAAAATTTTCTCCAGTACAAACATAAAATTTAATTTTCTTCACAAGGTTAATTCTTGAATACCTGTCAAGAGTGTCCTAGAATTTGATGACAACTTTTTGTTTTCATCTAAAATTTTTCTCATCTAATGCCGCTAAGCTCTTGACAGATATTCAACAACTGTTGATATCAACATGTGAAGAAAATTAAACTCTGATTGGAGCTAAATTTTGTTTATTTTGATCAAATAAACTGCATCGCGTCCTCTTCCATCCCACCTTAAGCAATATTTTGGTTCGATACGACTCAGAAATTAGATCAATATTTGTGTTTATAGGAATTATCACACAAATTTACAGGGAAAAAAACCCTGTTGAATATGATGTATTAATTTCTACTTTGAGAAAGGAAAAAATAAAACTATATTGATTTTAAACACTTTAATTATTCTTAGGGGTGTGCAAAGCTTCGAAATATTGAGGTTGAAGTTCATATCTCTTTCTCTTCTACTTCGATACCTGCAATAGCCTTCACATCCTCGAAATCATTCTAGGGAAGAGTAAAACTTCTATATATAACGAAAAGATTTGATATATCCCGCTAAATACGACATATTTTAAATAATCTATTATACAGAATTTTAAAAGAGATTGCCGATGTATATTACATATATGATGTAAGAAGAGATAAATTCAGATATGTCAACATAAAAATTATATAATATGATTTTTATTCTCCAAAACTTTCTCTTTATCTAAATGCATTGGTAGATAATTTAAAAATTAAGATTTGTATTATTTGACAAAGAGATAAATATTTTTGCTTTCAGCTTCGACATTTCTTTGCATATTTAAAGCTTATCTTCAGCTTTGTTTCCTTCTCATTTAAAAAATAATCATCGCACATCTAAGTTATTTTTATAAAAACATAATTATATAGTTTTTTAATTGTATCTCAATATTGATCTGGCTACTTATTAACACGCTATCAATACTGAATACTATAGACCTCTGATTGAATAAAACATAATTGGGGAGGGGAAATTTGTGTTTAGCCACATTGGCGAAAGAATAATAGCCTTACAAAACCAGTTTAGGGACAGATATTATTTCTCCTGCAGGTACCACACTCTTCTCACATTTTGATTACGAGATACTTAACTATTTACTTTTTCATTCACATATGTGAGATCAAGTTTATTTAATTTTAACAGTAGAAATGGAAACAATAAGGGCATCACCTACTTTCTGCGGTATTTTTTTATATGAATGTCATATTTGAAGCATCAATAACATTAAAACCCATTTCTGTGGCAGCATGGTCTAAGGCATTACTTTCGCAATAGATTGGCTACCGATGACCGGGAGATCGGGATTTGATCCTGGTCGGGTGCACTGAGTGTAGTTTATCCTAAACGGCTTACCACTCTCCTGCCATACAATTTAAGGTGCAATTCCTCTAAATTCAACCTTACTTATCCCTAACACATTAGAGTAATTTGAGAACAGGCGTATAACACGAACGGGTAGTAAGGCGTGGTATTTAAAACACTAAAACAATAATAATTATCTAATAATTATAATCTGTTGTGGTCCTTTAAGCATATCACTTTATTTTTTTGAGGCAGGCAAGATTAATGGGTCCAGCCATTCACTGTGATGCTATAATTTTGACACTTAACGTGAAATATCATTACTAAATTAGTTAATTTCACATATTCATTTTTTCCCCTAAACTAATTTAGCTTGAAACCTAAGTTTTTTTTTATTCTTATATAAACGTGTGACACCTTTAACTTCCATTTTGGCGTTAACCATATTTTGAAATAACAAACCACTTCTTAAGTAGGTAACACGAGATTTTTATTCATACATAATAAATCTCAATGCTTCTGTAGGCGGCTGGCTCCCTTGATTCTTGGATTTGAAAATATCACTTTCTTCAGTTCTACTGATAAAACACAAGGAAATCAATGAAATAAAATTATATTCAACACGTGCAAGCTTTCTCACATATTAAGGCAGAGAAAGCACAAGTTTTCTGTGTGTTATTTCACGACAAACTTTACATCCGATCCTTTATTGCTCTAAGCTACAAAAAGTCAATGACGCCGTGGGATTCCAAGGCTGCAATGTTTCCTACAGGAAAGTACTGTGGGTCAGTATAAGTAGTACAATATCAAGGAAAAAGTTTATAATAATTATTTCGGGTTTTGTAGGAGTTTTAGCTAGATTTAAGAGCGTTCACGTGTAGACCCATAATTTAAGCACTCTGCATAAGGAATATAAACTAAAGAATCACGCCTATATCAATGATAAAACCACACTATAAACAACATAACATCAATTTTTTTTAATCGTTCAGATCATATGCATATATGATAATAACGCATATATAATTAGTGGGTTAGGGATGAGAAAGGAAACATTTTAGAGCCTACCCATATTTGCGTGGGAGAGAGGGGAAAACTATTTATGAAAAATCACCTCCAGTATATCCGCCTGGGATTCAACCCCGATTTCCGCGTCATCAGTAGGCCAGTTTAACACAAGATTGACGCCTTAGACCATTCGCCCACTGAAGTGGGTGGTTAAATATTGAATTAAAATTCAACTCAGACTTTATAACAAATAAGAGAGTTCAAATATTTCAATGCCAATGAGTACCATATTTTATATGCATTTTTATGAAAGTTATATTAAAAATTATTGCTACTTTTTTAAAAGAAATAACGAGATTTACCGAAGTAAATTTAATCTCCTTTAGACCATTTTTCTTACAAGTAATACTTTATGAACACTATGTCCATTAAACAATATTATTCCGATAATGTATTATTTTTTTACATTTATTAGACAACGATTAAATGGCACGTTCGTATGATCAGGGCTTCGAATCAAAGGAATTACAAATAATTTTGCTTTCAATATTTATTTTGCTATTCAACCTTTTTAAATCACTGATAAATCATAGTGTTTCTTAACCAATTTACATTGTTTTATAGTTTTACTTCTATTTACTTTTTTTTGTCCTTTATACAATATATCAGATTCATATGATATTGATAAATGTAGGCCTAAAGTTTGAGATAATGGGCAGGGTTATTAAAAATGGTGAACGCATAAATTCTGCAAATTTTTAGAAGCCCCTGCCATACATCCTCCAAGGATTACACTTGATGTCTGCGGTATAACCGACCTTGACTTGGAGGAGGCTGTTTAGCAGTCATCATCACTTGTCTCCGTTAAAACCAACACCCCACTTCCGTCCGATGGCAAGAATCTCAACCAGAGTGTGTTTCTAAACAATCGCTCTTCGCTCTCAGTGGCGTGTTCAGATATAGTGATTGGAAAGAATCTGCCTCGACGCTTGGTTTTTACCTTGAAGCATGAGCTGATACTTGCATTAGCTATCACTGACCCACTTCAGTAGCCGAACAGTCTAAGGCGTCGCTCTCGTGTTAGACTGGTCTGCTGATGACGGGGAGATCGGGTTTCAAATCCCGGTCAGGTATACTGAGGTTAATTTCTCCTGTAGGTGACCTGGTGGTCTAGTGGTAAGGTGTAGGACTTCTGTGCTGGGGGTTCGGATTTCAATCATTGGTCCCGGCACAGATTTATCTGATTACCAAACCCTTCCTTCACCTCTGACAAGACGTGTATTGATCATAACTTGTGAATGTGGGGAATGCCAGGCCTCCACCGGGGTTCGGATCCCACGTTAAACTGTAGGTCCTCCATTTCATCTCACAATCATCCTACCATTACACATTAGCGTAAGTGCGTACAACCTGAACGGGTAGTAGGACGTGGTGCTAATAATAATAATAATAATAATAATAATAATAATAATAATAATAATAATAGTAATTCATTTCTCCTAAATGGTTTCTCATTCCCCTTCCACGCAAAGGCGGGTATATTACCTCTAAAATGCTTCCTTCCTCATCCTTACCCCATTAGAGTAAATATCATACAATCAAGCTGAACTAAACCTAAGTTACCAATGACGTAAGATAGCCAACACTAAGGCACAGGATGAAAATTGTATATTTCAAGAGCCTTCAACAACGTTCACCTAGATGAGATGAGGTGGAAGGGGGGGATATCATTGCAAAGAGTTAGGGGTGTCTAATCCCGACCTTTCATGTCAGCCAGGTGTGTGACCCACTAGGGACGTCCTTATCCTATTACCAGGGCTAGTACACACACCTGTAGTCTTATCGACCAAGGCGCCAGTCTTATACTGTGTGGTTTTATGATATGTTTTTACTATTTTAACAATAAATTATCTCACGATATATTGAAAATGGCACGTAAGCGCTAGGATTAGTAAATATAAAGTAGCATTAAAATAAGATACACATTTGTTATAACCAATATATTACGTAAATGAAAGAGAATGTATAAGTAACCAACTAGTTGGAGGACCTAGTTATCACCTCCATAGTAGGTGCAGGGATAGCTTTAACTGTCACGATATACAGTCACGTGTTGTTAATTTACATTACAGTAGCTCTAAAAGGAAATGTGATTTGATAGGGTTTTTTTTTTTGCATCTGCATCATACTGCCCGTCTAGATTTTCCGCATTTAATAGCTCTGGAGGGTAGATATATGGAAATTAGCGGGGATATGTATGTACATTTGCGTGGAGTGAGACTAGGAAACCACTTAGGCAAAACTACTTTTAAAACATCTGGCACCCGGCTCGGTGGCCGCGTGATCTAACGCGCTACTCTCGCCGTAGACTATACTGCCGATGACGGTCAGATTGAGTTTAGAATCTCGGTCAGGTGTACTGAGGGTAGTTTTTCCAAATTGTTTTCCATTCTCACTCCAAGTAAATACTGGTACACTTCATCTAAATATAACACTCCTGATGCTTAAAACCACTAACGTAATTAGTACAGAAGCGTATAACCCGAACGTGTAGGAAAATGTGGTGCTAAAAATGATACATCAAGCTAGGGTTTGAACTCTGATCTCTCTGTCAACATAGAACTAGACCTTACGAACATAACGATTATCCTGCGCGCTCACCATTGCGGTTAGGCTTATAGATGTATTTATAGTCTAATTTTAATAGTTTTAGGGCCTTATCTGAGAGCTAGGAAAAGCTACTAGAGCTACTTTCGCGTATTCATAGGCAAAGTCATGTTAGCTGTAGCTCTAACTTTCGATAGATCTTATAAATACCTATAAAGTAAAAATATACTATCAATTTTGACCTAAAAATATGTCTTTACTCTTTAATAAGCCCTTTATCTAAAGATTGCAGTGTAACATTCTCACAATCAATACGTGGTAAATTTCCCTCCTCCCCCCATTCATCGATTTCATGTCAAGTAAATTGGCATTTACGTTCACTCCGCCGGAAAGTGTACACTCGTAATACATTTTTTTTTAGCTTATTATAGAATGTATACTCCACGGTACATTTCCCAAGTAGGCTGAAATGAAATTTTCTTATTTCCTCTCAAAACCTTTCTTTCCTATTCTCAACCAGAGTGCTTTCACACTGAAAACATTCTATACACGTACACACAAAATATATCAGGCAAATATGTTTACATATACACTGTAAATTTGAGTCCATATACAAAACATATTTTCCTTTAAGGATATTTAAGTGAGCGTCGAGATATTTCTATATTTTGATTGTGTTTTTGACAAACAATTTGTAATATATTGATTAACAAACTTGTGTTCTAAAATAAACTGTAGCAATTATTGCTACAAGGTATCTTAAAGTGGGTTAGTCAATCAAAACAGCACTTACCCAATTTCACCAACCGGACGAGCGCGCGGAAAAGAACGTCCACACACGATAACAGCATTGAAACATCTAAGAGCGATGATCCTAGTGTTGCATTTTGCCACTATGCACCACCACCTGTCTCAATAACAACATGGACGACTAGAAAAGCGTAGAAGCGCTAAGGCTTTGATAGAAGATTCTCAACGCGTCTAGTACAGCGCATCTCCCCCCTCTCCGTGTGTTTGAACTCTGTGATCCCCACCCTTGTGTAATTCCGTCTCGAGTGTTCGATGAGTTTTGCACCATATAAAAGACTGTTCATCAAGATAGAGACCACTCTTGGATTAGGCTCGGACATTGACGAAGCGTAGGCTTCGAGGACATACTTATACAATGTAAGGAGAAATTCTATTTCGGCACAAATATAAATATTGTAATTCTTCTAAATTCCCTTTTGATCGTTTTACGTGTATATATTGTTATTTATATCTTATATGAATCTTCATTCGTTTTACTAAACATTAAGTTTAACTTCACTTATGTTACGCATGGGTTGTAGGGAAATAGGACTTTACTTAAACTACAAAAGTAATGTGGGGAATTTTTTTTAATGTTAGTTTTGAATTTTTTCTAATGTTAGTTAAATCGTGCTTATCAACCTTGATTCAATTATTTAACTTTAAGAATTGTGTTTTCAAAGCTTGTTGTCTTAGTATCCATATTGGGAAGTTATTTTATAATATTAGGTCCTAACTATTCAGTTGTTAGAATGCGTGACGTTGATAATTATTCTCATATATTTAACTTTATGTATCTAGCTTAGGAGTTATGTTTCATAGTTATTGAATGTGGCAGAGTGTTAATAATATTTAGGCCAGGAAAGTTAATAATAAAGTTAGGAATTATCCTTAACTTTAATAAGTGGATATCTAAGTTTATTTAGTATGACATATAATTTTGGAGGATTCCGTAATAAGTTTTTGTTATTTATTTGTGGAGACGTCATGCGTATGCTAATCATTAATGGGGTAACCACAGAACTTTAATGCTGTTAGCTACAATTTTTTGACTAGCACTAAAATAGGTCATTGTTGGGAAATCTCATTTAAGTTTATATGGTGTTATACGCCATATTTATAATGCTAGACATTGAAAGGATTATATGTTGTCATACGCCATATTGATAATGTTAGGCATTAAAAGTTAATTCACGTATGTTCATGGAAAGTTTTCTTGTAAAAACAATAATCATAGATTGTTATTATTGCACTTCAGCTTTTACAGATATTGTATTAAAAAAGAATATGCTTAGATTCTTTAAAGAAGTGATATGTTCTTTAATAAGATGTTGGCTGAAATAAAAGCAAAGTTTCTTTAAGACTTGAACTTTTTACTATTCTAGTTATGCCATTTATCCTTAGGTTTAGATATGTATAATTTTAATGCCCTTTTTAACTTAGCCTTCGACCTCGTCGTATTAAAACTAAATTGATTTCTGAAGGAGAACAGTGATATTACCCTCCTTCTAGGAGTGAGTGGCGTGCGTTGGAGATGGGTTGTGTACCCTGCTATATTTCACAACAAAAACATAATATTGTTTTACACTTCGCACTCCTATTTTTCTAAAATTTTTGGTAACATTAAATTTATTTTATTTGTATTGAATCCCTCTAATTCTAGAGCTTGGATTACAAAACCATGTTGAGGACATTCTATAGCAGGGGTCTTCAACTTCTTTTTCATGTCCAAAGGCCAAAGTTTCTTTCCCTTTTTGTCTCGCGGGCCATAATACTGTCCCGATATTATTCGGATTGAATGTTTATCAATACCTTCTTATTAGCTCATTTTTATACGCTTATACTCACATTAGGGATTAGGATTTATCGTGAATTATGTTCTCTCTGGCTTTTTCCTATTTTTTGTATTTCTCATAGCAGGAGATAGCATGAGTTGTCTTGTCTACTAGAGTTGTCATTTGCTGGTTCAAAGTAAATCTAAATCTAAATCATATCTTTCTCATCCCTACTAGAGTAGTTTTTGTGGTGTGCCCCCACCCCCTTCCCACTGCGTTTCACTAACCATTCAGATTATACGCAAATAGGATAGGGATGAGTAAGATACCATTTTTGGGAGATTTACCCGCGTTAGAATTCAGGAAGAGTGAGAAACATGTAGTAAAAAAAACCTCAGTATACCCAACTAAGATTCAACGGCCACCTTCTTCAAATAGTCCGGTCTACTGCAGGAATAACACTTTAGGCAACTTGTCAATCTCGCGGAAATTTCCGGCTGGTCTCGTGATAATATTGTCGTTCGCGTAAGAAAATGACATCATAATTAAAAGTCGATCTTTGAAGGGTGTACACTCCCAATTAGTTATAAAATACTTTCAAATAATAATAGTTGAATGTTACGAAAATAATATTGATTGGTCATATACAGTAATGCAATATAAAAGGAAAAGAAATGTGTTAATATGAAAATATATATATAAGGAAGGTGGAGACAAAAGTATTTGAGGAATGAATGCTTGAATTCAAGGAATAAATATAAGATATTTAATAAAAGAAAAAAAATCAAGTTGGAGTAGAGAAAAAAATGGATTATCTAGGGACCTTTGATAAGTTTATAAGTCAATCGAGACCTAAAAAGGTTGCCTACCCATTCCTTTTAGACCATTCGATCCCCGAAGCGGTTATTAGACTGATTAAAATGTGTACAAACTGGACAGGTAATAAGTCATAAACGATTAAAATAAAACGAACATTTTGGACACCCATTATCTATTGGAGAGAGGCTATTGATTGAACTTCAACCTTGAGGGCTCTTGTCCCCATCTCCTTGACAGTTATTGATGTTTATGTATTGACTAGAAAGGTTACAGCGTTTATTTATAAAATGATTTGCGTGACCGACCTTGATGGTAAATGACTTGGTTGTATTCCTTTGAAGAACAAAAAGGTAATTTAATTATTAAAGTTGTAATCCTTTTTCCAAGGGACAAAACGAACAGTCCTTTTTTAAAAGGGTCTCGCTCCCTCCCATTATATATTATTCTTACAGAGCTGGCTCGCCAGATTTAGAACCCCTGACAGTGTGAATGTAGGAAACACAAAAAAAAAAAAATGTTTTTGCAGTTTTTGTATCATAAGATATTTTTGGTCGAAATATATCACATTTTGTTTCAGTTAGAAAGTATATAGTAATTAACTTAAAAAATAAATAAAACCACTACTTGCTAAACATGAAAAATCTCATTTTTCAAAACATTTTTTTAAAAAATAAGAGTGGCATTGTTTGACATTTTTGCAAATCTACTGATTATTTGTCTGGAAACAAGACAGATTCACATGTATGATTCTGCATGATTAATTGTATTATTATACTTTTTAGCAACGCGTTTTACTACCCATTCAGGCTATACACATAATTATGTACTGTTATAGTTACGTTAATGAGTTAGGTATGAGGAAGGTTGAGTTTAAATTAAGTGTACCCACATTTTCATGGGGAAAGATTGGGAAACCATTTAGTAAAACCACCCTTAATAGACTCAACGTGATTATAGCCCCGATCTTCCTGCCCTCGGCATTCCAGTCTATTGTTAGAGTTACGTCTTAGACAATGCGGCCACCGAAGCAGGTCGTAACTGTTTTTGCAATCAATATGATCCAAAATTTTGTTTTGGCTGGAGTGTATAAATATAATCCAGACTCACTAAGATTATAAAGTCTCGGTGAACCCTTGAAGGGGTCTCAGGGAAGCCCAGGGCTTCGTGGAACACACAATGGGAGATTGTGCCCTATTGCAAGCCTGAACAAATATCTTGACTTAAGGACTGTACTGATAGTTTAAATATAAGAATAGGTTCCCAAATAAAATAAAACAAATTCGGGAGACACAATTTATTATGTTTTTTCATAAACAACATAAAAGAGGGAGGAGAATATATATAAATATGTGATTCTCAAATAAAATATAACTTAACGAAATGAATGACATTGTTTCCCCGACTTTTCATTATTTCTTTAATTTCAGGTGTAGATTCAGTAGTTTCGATTCTTAAAAATGCTTGTAAATGTTCATTAATGTGTTGAATAGAAATGGTATATATTTATATAAGAATATATATTTTTAGTTATGATATTTTTGGCACTATTTTTTTCATAGATAACTATAGCATAGTGATGGGCCACATGAGGCACAGGATAATAATTTGCTGACCTAGTGTTTGTCTCAATAGTCATTAACATATTTGTTTTCTCGCCCGTCTAGTCTGATTTGTTGGTGATAGAGAGGTAAGGGTTTTAATCCCGGCTAAATGTACCGAGTTTTTTTTTCTAAATGAGTTATCACTTACCCTCCACGCAAATACGGGAATATTTTCTTTAAATTATACATTACTAATCTCTACCCGGTCACTGTAAACAAATAAATATGACTTGTACGGGTTATAAAACAAGGTAAAAAATGTTTTAAAAATGTATCATAAACGAGAACGAAACGGAACTAGAATGAAAAGAATTAGAATTATTTAAATCTTCTGCACATGGGATCGAATCAGAGCTTTCTTGCTAAGAGACTCTCTTTAAATTACGTAAAATGTTTTTGGTTAGGGGTGTTTCAGTATTTTTCTTTATTACGAGGGGGTACGAGGAGGGTGGGTCAAAATCATGTATTACGTAAGGTATTTTTGTCAATTTTTACGTTGAGACAAAATCTAGTTCTTTAAAATAACCAAATTAATTATAAAATCTCAGCTAATTTTATTTACTTAATGAAATTAAGGTATTCTATAAAATATCATATAATTAACTTTTTTGCCAATCTTTATGTCTAAAAGTTAAATAAACGATTAAATAATATAATTTACCAGATCTTAAAAAAATTACCAAAGATAGAAAGGGAGGCGGATTGGGACTGAAAATCTTACGATCCCTTATGTGGGGTGGGGAGGGGCGCGTCGGAAATAAGATAGTTTTCTACCCTCTGAGTGGAGAGTTTTATAAACGTCGTAGATTGACTTCTGCTCTTGCAAAACTAACAGGAAAGTTAAGTTTACACAAGAGAAAGCTGTTTATTTGTTCAAGTTTACTTTCGAGATGACGTCGAGAAAAATAATTTCCGACTAGGTCGACAACGTACTCTCCTCAAAGTTTCTATCAAAGATAAAGTAGGTAGGAAAACTACATGCTCACTTAGGATCGATATAAGGACTCTCTGTTTTGAGAGACCATCTCTTATACCATTTGATACAAAAGTTGGTAAATAAAGACAATTCAGATGACGTCAATGGCTGTACACAGAAGGTAAGCAGTCAGTAAGCATGAGTATGGGCCGTATTGCCATATTATAGTAGGGGGCCTACTATTTAGGGGTTAAAGAATTAGAGAGAGTTAAAATAACAAAACACACTTTAAAAATAAGCATATATAAAATTAATATATATGTGACTAGGGTATAATGATGATTGAAAATTTTAATTAAAAAGTGGAGTTTTATGCGTGGTAAATATTAGATTACAAAGTATTTTGTCATATATAAGTCAAAATGAAACCATTTAGAATAAGATAATATTTGAATAAAAATCAATATTTACTTTTATTGAATCATATATAAAAAGTATATGAAGCAAAAAAATTGTAAAGGAGAAATTTGTATGCTAAAAACAATCGACATATTTTTATCAAACATCCGATTAAAGTGTTATGAAAATATGTAAAAAAGACAAAGCCTATAAAAATATGTTGGTAGGACTCCGGGAATTAAATCCGAATGTAATTGCTTCACGTTTTAAAGTTTTAAATACATAAATAAATTTATTGTGGAAATGAAGTTAATCTGCCAAAGCGTGTCATTAAGAATATTATTCTACTCACATTTGAGTTTACAAAATAATGTATTTTCATAGAAATAAAATAAAACCTAGAGAGATGGAATCTGTATACACAAGTCAGTCTTGCTCTAGATAAAAGAGCAGTGCTTCCGTTTATCTCTGAGCTCTTCGCAAAACATTCATCAACGAACACGAAACATTCATTAGTAGTACAGATGTATGTTTGTAGTGTGCCTACATTCAACGTCCGCGCTATATATTAGCTTGTTCAAAGCTGCGTTGTTCAATCCTTTATTATTTTATTACATACAAACTCTGTGCGTAATACAATACACAAACTTTCTCATGTACAGTGCCTAAAGTACAGTATAAAACTTTATTTATTCTTATTAATAGTACAAAAGAGCATATTATATATATATGCATTTCAAACTATGAATTTTTTTAAAGTAAAATTTAAACAAAGAGCAGATACAAATATTTTTACCGAGAATATGATTTACCTAAAGATAACTTAAAGGGTTTAACTAATGTGTATATATGTATATATATACATATATATGTATATATATATATGTATGTGTGTGTATGTGTGAGTGTGAGTGTGAGTCTGAGTCTGAGTGTGTATATATATGTTCGTGTCGAAATATCTGATGATTCTGAATTTAATCACGCAAAGGATTTAAGGATCTTAAATGAATATTAAAGAAAATAAACCCTCTTTTGAGAACTGAAAGTGTAGAAAATAATTGGATATTATAAAGTAAGATTTGAAAGAGTAGAAAAAAAGTATTTTAAAAGCCATATATTGGGTTTAATTAGTATAGTTTAGAGCTCTTTTCGCTTTTAATAAACCAAATTCGCACCCTTCATCGCTTTTATGTAATGTATTTTAATTATTGGATCATGTTCAGAGCACTTATATCTAAAAGTAATAATATTAATAACAATAAATAAAAATCGTTAATACATATGCTTTAACAATGTAAAGCCCCCTCAGGAGCTCTAAGATTCAGACTCATCTTGTCCGGCTTACTAATATATACAACTGGTTGCATAAGAGTCCGGCGCGTGCCACTACATAGCTTGCCATTATTACATGTGCAGTGCCACATACCTGACTCGTATGCAACTTGTTGTACACACATGTTTGAATAGCTATGTTCTCCCGGCGCTGTACGCCGGAGTTTTGAACATAATTTAATGGTATGGTAGTTTTCCTAATATAAGTGTATAGGAATTTTGTATTACTTATGGTTCAAACAAAATACATATGCAGTTTTGGAGTTGAACTTCCGAACACCCTGTATACATTTTTGGAAGGTATTTGACATGCACATTTTGTACCAATGGGTGGTGTAATTAAATAATTATTTCTGGATATGATGATTATTTATTGAATTGTACAACTTCTAATCATATTTATTTTGTTATTCCTTTAAGAAAGTTCTATATTACAAAGCTGTTTAAAACGAAACGTATAAACAATCATTAAATGTTATTGTTTGGATAAACTTTTCGATTAAATGTATCGTACATTTTGTTTTAAGCGTGGTTGCACACATCTGGGCAAAGTCTCTCATACAGGAATTTCACAAAAGTTTATGCTGCCACTTTTATTTTTCGAACCCGTATACATTTTTTGTTTTCATTTCAACAGGAGTAGAAAAAAAAAGCCGTCAGCACATTGTAAAAAGTTAATGATAGCAAGATGAACCCCCAAACAAATTATTTCCTTTAAAAACAAATTTAAAAAAAAATTGAATTTAAAAAAAGTTAATAATAATGTCGGCCCTTCGCTCTACAATTCCATCTCCTAACGGTTTGTTGGCTATTTAAATGGGTTGGCGTAACTTTTACGTTTACAAAAAAGGCTTCCGGATTAAATTTATCTCCTCATTTACTAGAGGTAAGACACCCCCAAAAAATGTCTGAACCCAAAATTAATATTACTAAAAGAAAGGGAAGCTTTGCAAATGTTTGAGGAAGCTAATAAATATTGCTAAAAAGCTATAACAAAATTAAAAATAAATAATTGCCAAAAATAAACTACCTGCCATTTTATTTGTGCGACATACTAAGATAATTTATCGCTATATTAGATATCATGTTCTACTTTGAAAGTTATTTAATATTTTAAAAAAATACTAAAGATAGTTGTTATTATTTATTAAACAGTAGTATTTGTTAAACAAGACGTCACTGGAGCAAATAATACAATAGGCACATTGATAAGGCTGTGTTGAAAAAATCTACAGTTAATAATATTCCAAAACACGTGCTAGTGAAATATTACAGAGTTCTATCAAATATTATCCATGCTATCTGTTCTCTAGTCTTTATTATAAATACGAGTATAATAACAAAATAAATTAATTTTATTTAAAAAAATGGCATCTAGAGTATTGTAGTTATAAATATGTCATGAATTTTAAAGAACATTTTTATAGCGACACCCACAGAAGTGGGCCCATGGTCTAAGTGTCAAGATAAAATGGTTTGGTACGTCCGGGGTTGGAATTTGAACCTCGGCCGATTGTACTGAAGACTTTTTCTCAATTATATATCACCCTCCCTTCAAGCACATGTAGGTATATTCCCTCCGAATTATACCTTCCTCATTCCTTACCCTTTTATATATATATATATATACATCCCTAGTGTGTACATATACATGCAACGCTTATATATATTTATATGGCTTCATCACTCGTAGCCCAGTTGTGGAAAGATTAGCCAGTACTAAAGTACCGTTGTCCAGGGGAGTCCAAATGTACTAATCGTACTTCATTTCCGTGGAGGCTCTTTCCATGTCCCGATGAGATGAGGGAATGATGATGGTGAGTATGAGGGTGTGTGACAAGTGGGAACACTTAAACCTAACTTAAGCCTAACCAACAAAAACTTGGTGATCATTTGGGTACCTGCTTCGGTGGCCGCATGGTCTAAGGTATAACTCTCACGCTAGACCAAACCGCAGGTGACAGAAAGATTGGGGTTCAAATCCCGTTTGGATGTACTGAGGTTTTTCCTTAAAAAATTGTTTTCCACACTCCTACCACGAAAATATCGATAGACTTCCTATAAAATTCAACATTCCTCATTCTTAACACAGTAGCTTAATTAGTACATAAGCGTATAGCTTGAAAAGGTGTTAAGACGCGATGATATTAGCTCTTCAGGGTATATTTTGAAAACCATCTTATAGATTATTATTATTATTATTATTAACACCGCGTCTTACTACCCATTCGGGTTATACGCACTTACGCTAATGTGTAATGGTAGGGTGATTGTGAGATGAAATGAAGGACCTACAGTTTAACGTGGAATCCGAACCACGGTGGAGGCCTGGAATTCCACACATTCACAAGATGGCTTGTCAGAGGTGAAGGAAGGGTTTGGTAATCAGATAAATCTTTGCCGGGACCGAGGATTGAACCCCGGCTGCCATCATAGAAGTCTGACACCTTACCCCTAGACCACCAGGTCACCCATCTTATAGAAAATAAGATACTGTCACTATTATATTTTCAATAGTTTACAGTTAAAATGTTAATTAAGTCACATTTTAAGACCTCTTTTTTAGGATGAGGTGAGATTTATTTACTTTAGACTTCTTGGAGAGAGAAATATTGTGATATCCAATTAAAGTGAGCTCTAAAAGATTTTGATAAATGTCAACGTTTTATAGCGATCTTAAGACCTAAAATGTTATTTTAGTTATGACTGTATGTCGTATCTCAGCCTAGAGCCTAAACTATTTTACTGATAGATATAAAACTTAGATTCGAGGATTTCCATAAGTTTATTCCAAGAAGTTTTTGGAATTAGCTAACCAGTCCTAAAATTAATGGTACCTTAATGAAGGGAAAAAAGAAAAACATAAGTTTTATTGAAATTCGTTCCTACAATTTTGATTAATATTTGTATCTAGGCGTTGTTTGACATTACAAACAAAATGGCATTTATCATTTTCCCATAAAATTTACTTTAAGGATCATTTGCTATAGAAATTTCTAATTTTAATCATATCTGCAAATACTTCAGATAAGAAATAGCTTATCATTGTAAAGTTTTAATACCATCAAGATAAAAATGTGTTATTTGAAATATATTTTTTATAAAACAAACAGTTTCTGAGATATAAGCAAATATATAGTTATGTTATTTTTTATGGAGGTCTTTGAAGCTTTAAATTGATTCCTATTCTCTTTTATGGAGAGATATGTTCCTCTTTTCTCAATGTTTCTATCACAGTGTATATTATTTCTCATGTTTTCTTTGGTTGAATATTTCTGCAACAATGTATCTTATTTAGTTTCCCTAATCTTAACAGTTTTTAGTAAATATCTCTATTTCAAGATAAGGTAGAAAGAAAGTCTATTCGGTGCATGGTTACATTAATTTTTGATACAACCTTAGAACATATTCGATAAGATATATTTTATAATATATCATTGATGCATCGTCAAAGCTAAATCACACTTATTTTATAAAACTGTAAAAAAATATAAGTTAGTTGTGAAGTACCACCCTAAGAAACAACTGTTAGTAAATGTTGGTACTTCTATACTCAGAAAGTTTTTTTGTATTAAATTGTTAGATTTATTGTGTAGTGTATTGTCTTAGATAACATGTGAATTCGTGTAATAAATCTATCTAGATAGTGAGAAACAATACTAATAAAAAATCACATAGTCAGTTTTGTTGCCCGGACTATAGTAGAGATTCCTATAAGAGGTACAAAAGCCCTGATACCTCGACGAGAAGAAGTTGGCGTTGAGCTTAAACACTTATCGAACATCGCAAACACCCCCTGCCATCCCCCCAACACCCGTTCTACACCCTCGACTTTGGTGACTAGCGCGGTAATTACCGGGAGGGGTGTCTTCCAGGCGAATCAATGTCGGCCTGGCCATGACGCGAATATATCTCAGTTCTCGTATTTCACAAGCGGGGTGGGGGGAGAGAAGTTTGAGGGGATTTCATCACAAATATAGTAGGACAGTCACAGGAAAACCCTTATCAACGTTCACGGGTCAATAAAGCCAAGCAGATTTATTTCTGGTCCCACGTCTTACTACCTTTCCGGGTTGTACGAAAATGAACTAATTACGCCAATGTGTTAGAGATGATGAAGGTTGAATTTAGAGGAAGTGTACCAAATTTTACGTGGTGAATAAAAAAGGGAAACCATTTAGTAAAAATTAGTCTCTGTACACACGACCGAAATTTGAACCCCGATCTTCCTATTGTCATTTCAGCCTATTGAAAGAGTGACATCTTAGAGACAATTAAACTCATCCACCGAAGCGGGTATTTGTATGTTTCAAAAGATGCAGTTTAATGAACGTTGTTTGTTGAGTGAACCCTTAAGTGACACATTTAAAAAAATATCTTATCTAGTAGAGCTAAGAAGGTAGGTCAGTTTCGAAAAACTAAAAACCATTGTTTTAAGTAAAATTTTAAACACCACGTTTCATTATAAGCCATTGTTTATTTTTTAAATTATGAATTGTACACTGTACGCTATACCCTTATCACTATTAGTCACGCGTTAGGCAGGAACATAGTAGTAAAATAGTCTCTGTAAAATTTGTAAATTTTATCTTTGACTTGATATACGATGATCGCTCTACAAAACGAGTAAGTCAACTTTTTATTCAGACTTACTAATCGCCAATAATAAATTATTGATTGGTTAGCCATCTGTATCTAAATATAGATCGGTGTCATTGAGGCCTGGTTGTGAACTCTTTATAACTAGGTGGGATGGCGGAGAACCTAAGAGGTTTTTGTAGCATCGCTTCTTACTACCTGTTCAGGCTGTACGCATATTTATCAAATGCGTTTGTAATTTAAGGATGAGGAAGGTTGAATTTAGAGGAACTGTACACACATTTGCGTAGAGGGAGAGTGGAAAAAAATTAACTCCGTACACCTAACCAGGATTCGAACCCTGACATTCCTGTCATCGGTAATCTAGTCTATTGTAAGAATGACACCTTGGGCTTAGACCAGGCAGCTATTGAAGCAGACTCTTAACTAATTCAAGAGAGAACCAAGTTAATAGTTGAGGTTTTTTTTTCTTCAGATAGAGCCTTAAGAAAACAATTATATTTATGAATCAAATAGCTGAAGCTATTACTTATGATTTTTATTGAGGAATTCTCTATCAAGATATCATATTTTGAAAGTTGACAAATGACCCTGGACACGGGAATCGAACCCGGTACCTTTGGCTTAGAATGCCAATGCTCTAACCACTGAGCTATCCAGGAATCACCCCGTGCTCTGGGCCATTATTCACTCATATTTTAAGGCAGAGTCTATGATGGACGTACGGAAATCATCGGCTACAAATGTGTGATTTATTTTTATTAAGATCACAAGCTATCAGATAACGCAGCCATCTTCAACTCGGTAGTTGGCTTATTGCCGCCACTTGTACAATTATTATAATTGCAAGGGATCGCATATTTAAGAATAAAATAGCCGAAGCTAATCAAATAGCATGAAGCCAACTACCGAGTCGAAGATGGCTGCGTTATCTGATAGCTCGTGATCTTAATAAATCACACATTTGCAACCGATGATTTCTGCCCGTCCATCATAGACCCTGCCTTAAAATATCAGTGAAGAATGATCCAGTACACGGGATGATTCCTGGATAGCTCAGTGGTTAGAGCATTGGCATACTAAGCCAAAGGTCCCGGGTTCGATTCCCGTGGCCAGGTGTCATTTTTCAACTTACAAAATTATATTTTTACTGTTATCCTCACAACACTAACTAATTCAGGAGAGAATCGAGCTAATAGTTAGGGCGTTGATTAGCTGGAGCCTTACTTCGCACAAAGGGTAGGGGAATGGAGGGAGCGAGGGAGTTTCCTGGCTGCAGGCTTCACACTTTTCGGGAGGTTCGCCCATTACACTTTTGACCTACATAGTCTGTAACTTTAATATAATGTCTCTGTCCTCATCTCCTGCTTACTTTGCGACAGGTCTTAATTCACTCATGTGGTTTTGATTTTTGAAAATAATAAAGAAACCTTTGGCAATTTAATATGTATAGACTACAGGTAAAATATGTGAGAACTTTGTATTATTTTGTAATAACCGAAAGAAAATATTTTTTAGCACACTCATTTGTTTTGTGTCATTTTTTACATTAATATTTTATTTTTAAATGAAATAAACACATATTTTATTAACAAAATGTTTCATTTATTTTATTGTTAATATTAGTATGTCTTCTGTACCGGTGATCACATGGTTTAAGACAGAATATTATCAATATATTGTATTTCCGGTATCTGAGTGTTCGAGGTCCGCGTCTCGACCAGGTGTATTATGAAGGAGAGACGAGTCCACACGTAATTTATCACTGTGGTTTTCTCATCCCATCTTCATGTTCATGCGGGTGCAAGTTATTATTTTATACTACTAGAAGGCCACATGGCTGGCTCAATCACTGATATTAATGTTTACACACTTCTAGATGAGCTAAAACTTGAAATTTGGCAAACTTATATCTTTTAGTCTATAACCGACGGGAAAATTCCATAAAGTTAAAAATTTTAATTTTTAACCCCCGGAAAAAATCAAAATGGTGGAGCAACTTTAAAGTCGGTGTTGACCTATCTTTGGAGGTCTCTTGTGTCAAACAGTACGACCTATCATAAAACTGTTCTGGAACTACATTAGTTTACAATCACTTGCAAAGAAAACGCACTAGGGGTTTGAGGGCGTAGCCCCAAACGAGCAAAGAGAGTTACCCTATAAATCCCTACACCTCAGAATATGTATTTAGTAACATTAATTTTGAAAGTATCTAAAAAAATGCATTGGGTCTTACTAACCTTCAGGCTAATTGCATAGCTATACTAATGACACGATATTAAGGGTATAAGTTTCAAATTTGCCATTTCCAAAGGAGTTGAACTTTTCGCCTAGAATGCCGTGCCATTTTCTGCCAAGATGTCTGCCACTGCTCCCACTGTCGTCCCAAGATGTCTACCACTGCTCCCACTGTCCTCCCGAGATGTCTGCCACTGCTCCCATTGTCCTCTCTAGATGTCGGCCACTGCTCCCATTCCCCCCAAGATGTCTGCCACTGCTCCCATTGTCCTCTCAAGATGTCTGCCACTGCTCCCATTGTCCCCCCAAGATGTCTGCCACTGCTCCCACTGTCCTCCCAAGATGTCTGCCACTGCTCCCATTGTCCTCCCAAGATGTCTGCCACTGCTCCCATTGTCCTCCCAAGATGTCTGCCACTGCTCCCATTGTCCTCCCAAGATGTCTGCCACTGCTCCCATTGTCCTCCCAAGATGTCTGCCACTGCTCCCATTGTCCTCCCAAGATGTCTGCCACTGCTCCCATTGTCCTCCCAAGATGTCTGCCACTGCTCCCATTGTCCTCCCAAGATGTCTGCCACTGCTCCCATTGTCCTCCCAAGATGTCTGCCACTGCTCCCATTGTCCTCCCAAGATGTCTGCCACTGCTCCCATTGTCCTCCCAAGATGTCTGCCACTGCTCCCATTGTCCTCCCAAGATGTCTGCCACTGCTCCCATTGTCCTCCCAAGATGTCTGCCACTGCTCCCATTGTCCTCCCAAGATGTCTGCCACTGCTCCCATTGTCCTCCCAAGATGTCTGCCACTGCTCCCATTGTCCTCCCAAGATGTCTGCCACTGCTCCCATTGTCCTCCCAAGATGTCTGCCACTGCTCCCATTGTCCTCCCAAGATGTCTGCCACTGCTCCCATTGTCCTCCCAAGATGTCTGCCACTGCTCCCATTGTCCTCCCAAGATGTCTGCCACTGCTCCCATTGTCCTCCCAAGATGTCTGCCACTGCTCCCATTGTCCTCCCAAGATGTCTGCCACTGCTCCCATTGTCCTCCCAAGATGTCTGCCACTGCTCCCATTGTCCTCCCAAGATGTCTGCCACTGCTCCCATTGTCCTCCCAAGATGTCTGCCACTGCTCCCATTGTCCTCCCAAGATGTCTGCCACTGCTCCCATTGTCCTCCCAAGATGTCTGCCACTGCTCCCATTGTCCTCCCAAGATGTCTGCCACTGCTCCCATTGTCCTCCCAAGATGTCTGCCACTGCTCCCATTGTCCTCCCAAGATGTCTGCCACTGCTCCCATTGTCCTCCCAAGATGTCTGCCACTGCTCCCATTGTCCTCCCAAGATGTCTGCCACTGCTCCCATTGTCCTCCCAAGATGTCTGCCACTGCTCCCATTGTCCTCCCAAGATGTCTGCCACTGCTCCCATTGTCCTCCCAAGATGTCTGCCACTGCTCCCATTGTCCTCCCAAGATGTCTGCCACTGCTCCCATTGTCCTCCCAAGATGTCTGCCACTGCTCCCATTGTCCTCCCAAGATGTCTGCCACTGCTCCCATTGTCCTCCCAAGATGTCTGCCACTGCTCCCATTGTCCTCCCAAGATGTCTGCCACTGCTCCCATTGTCCTCCCAAGATGTCTGCCACTGCTCCCATTGTCCTCCCAAGATGTCTGCCACTGCTCCCATTGTCCTCCCAAGATGTCTGCCACTGCTCCCATTGTCCTCCCAAGATGTCTGCCACTGCTCCCATTGTCCTCCCAAGATGTCTGCCACTGCTCCCATTGTCCTCCCAAGATGTCTGCCACTGCTCCCATTGTCCTCCCAAGATGTCTGCCACTGCTCCCATTGTCCTCCCAAGATGTCTGCCACTGCTCCCATTGTCCTCCCAAGATGTCTGCCACTGCTCCCATTGTCCTCCCAAGATGTCTGCCACTGCTCCCATTGTCCTCCCAAGATGTCTGCCACTGCTCCCATTGTCCTCCCAAGATGTCTGCCACTGCTCCCATTGTCCTCCCAAGATGTCTGCCACTGCTCCCATTGTCCTCCCAAGATGTCTGCCACTGCTCCCATTGTCCTCCCAAGATGTCTGCCACTGCTCCCATTGTCCTCCCAAGATGTCTGCCACTGCTCCCATTGTCCTCCCAAGATGTCTGCCACTGCTCCCATTGTCCTCCCAAGATGTCTGCCACTGCTCCCATTGTCCTCCCAAGATGTCTGCCACTGCTCCCATTGTCCTCCCAAGATGTCTGCCACTGCTCCCATTGTCCTCCCAAGATGTCTGCCACTGCTCCCATTGTCCTCCCAAGATGTCTGCCACTGCTCCCATTGTCCTCCCAAGATGTCTGCCACTGCTCCCATTGTCCTCCCAAGATGTCTGCCACTGCTCCCATTGTCCTCCCAAGATGTCTGCCACTGCTCCCATTGTCCTCCCAAGATGTCTGCCACTGCTCCCATTGTCCTCCCAAGATGTCTGCCACTGCTCCCACTGTCCTCCCAAGATGTCTGCCACTGCTCCCATTGTCCTCCATCTATCTTACGTTCATGGAAGCTATTTCAACAAGTGTAGATTTTCAAACCTACTCCAAACAAGTACACCGCAACTCACACTTTCTAAGAAACTGGACTCTCTCTTTCAGCAGAAAATCCCTATCCTTTGGAAAAAGATAGACCAAAGTTCAAATAGGTGCATTAAGGCACTTGTTCATAAAATAGCGTAAAACCAATAGGAAAGGCAACTATAGGCACTATATAATTATCATATTGAACTAATAGTATTATGAAAGGCGTATATAGTGTTCGGAAACTCATAGCCTAAACTGCACATATAGCTTGTTTGAACCAAAATTAATACAAAATCCCTGGACACTTGCATCCAGAAAAAATATGCTAATACCACTAAATTGTGTTGAAGGTTCCAGCGTACAGCGTCGGGAGAGGAAAGCTGTGCAAGCATGCGTGTACACCAAGTTGCATAGGAGTTAGGCGCACGGCACTTCACACCTCGACATCTTGGGGTACGGCAGCAGAACATACCACAACTAACATGTCTTAATAATGTTTAGTAAATATATCTATCTATCTAAATTAATAAAAAGAAGCGTTTGTGTGTTTGTCATGATCATTGCGTGATATTTAGGCCTACCTCCCAAACATGTGCACCTAGAAGCTGGAATGTTAAATTTTTTAATTAGATTTTTTTTAATTTAGTGAAAACAGGGCCGGAAGAAATAAAATGATTTTTTCTGTCTGTTTGAAGCAAAGAAAAGTGTTGCCATAGGTAACCACGCAATACCGGGTACTTTTGTTAGATTTAAGAGAAAAAAAATAGAGAGAAAGTATGTGCGGTGCACCGTACAATTTATTTTATACCACATCTTACTAACCGTCCGGGATATACACAATCTTTCATATACTCTAGTGGTTTTAGAGATTAGGAAGGCTATATTTATAGGAAGTGTACCCACCTTTGCTTGGAGGAAGAGTGAAATTAATATTTTTTTAAGCCACCCTCATTACACCCGACCAAGATTCGACCATCAACTTCCCCGTCAACGGCAAACCAGACTAGATAATCCTGACGCCCGTAAATACGTGCGGGTTATAGTGTAATTAACATGTATATGTGTAACGTGTGGTGTATTGATCCGAACTAGATTCTATCTATGTTGGAATAATTACGGGCATGTGAGAAATGCGCAAATGGTCTTTGATCTTAATGGACAGCAGGCAAGCAATCAAGAGGATGACTCTGTACTCGACCGAGAGCGTCAAGGCTGTTGTTTCTATCTGGACCATTTGGCTATGATATCAATGATAGCTCTTGGTATTTGATGATACACACACGTCCATCACAGACTCTGCCCTAATATTTGAGTGAAGAATTCCCCTGATCATAGAACGTTCCCTAGATTCCGCAGTGGTAGAGCATTGCCGTGCTAAGCCAAAGGTCCTGGATTCTATTTCCGTGTCCATTTTTTTCAATTTATTCGAATATTAAACAGATACAGCTGATCTGTAATTATGATCATTCATCCCCCAAACTATGCCATTACTACTTAATTTTATTGCGTTGCTTTCTTAAAAAAAAAGAATCCAAGCTGCTTTTAAAAAGAGCGGAGCGTAATAATTTAGCGAGAGAGTTCTGCCTCGCACTTTTCTCTGAGTCTTGCCACCCATCCGGGCTATCTGATGACTTACATTAGTGAGATAGGTTTGAGGAAGGTATAATTTAGAGAAGGTCCATATTTCCCTGAAGGGGAGAGTGGAAAACAATTATTTAGGAAAACTAATCTCAGTACACCAAGCTGGGATATGAATCCCGACCTCCCCGTCACTGGCAAACCAGACAATATGAGACTGGCGTCTTTTACAGAATGACCACTGATGCAGGTTTTGAATTAATTATTTTACAGAAACAAGTAACAATGTAAAGTACCTAGTAAATCAGTAATATTTAATTATCTTTTCACTTGTATGAGTTTGGATACAGTTAATTAAACTGATTTAATTCAGGTGGATTTGTGAGGTGTTAAATAGCCTTGTTTTGTAAATTTAATTCTTTAAATTCTTGTTTAGTGATGTATTATTTTGTTGATTGGTTGAGTTCACAAAATGTAATACATAGCTGAGCACTATTTTTTTCACCTCCATCGGTGGTTGAATAGTTCAAAGCGTCCCTAACTCAGTAGACTGAATTACCGGGGACGTGAAGGTCATGTTCCAATCACGGACGGGAAAAATGTCGGTGATTTTTCCTAAAATAATGTATCAATCTCCCGGCACGTAAATGCGGCTACATTTCCTCTAAGCTCTATCTTCCTAATCCCTAACCAACTATATCATTATTTTAAGTAAGGGAATAGCCCAAGTGGGTAGTAAGACGTGGTACACACATAAAGCCAGTAATGTATTTAAGTCCCAAATCTTTAACGTGGTCAGAGTATTAATTTTATGAGATAAATATTTTATTTGAGTTTATATTTAATATTTTTATGATACATATTTATTTACCTCATTAAATTAGGCCTATCTTTTTGTTTTAAAAATAATAATAATATTTAGCACCACGTCTTACTACCCGTTCGGGTTATACGCTTTAAGTACTAATTACTCTAATGGATTAGGAATTGTGAAGGTTGTATTAGAGGAAGCGAACCCGCATTTGCATGGAGGGAGAGTGTAAAACCATTTAGGAAAAACCACCCCCAGTTCACCCGACCGAGATTCGAACCTCGATCTCCCCGTCCTCAGCAGTCGAGCTTAACACGACTAGCGTGTTAGCCAACTACGCCACCGAGGCGGGTCGTTTTAAAAATAACTCTTCATAATGGTATAATTTATCTTTAAGAGCTTAATATATAGCCTATTTTTATGTTTCCTATAAATAGCTGGTTTATTAATGAGGTAGCTACTAGCCTATTGGTCTAGTGGTCAGAGCCCTTACCTACTGATCTAGAGGACAGTGGCTCGATCCTCAGTGGTACCATATGTATTTTTCTCGAAAGGGAGAGATGTTCTATAGTCACCATTGTCTAGTTAATTAGGCTTAAGTTATATTTAAGTTTCCCACTGGCTTCACAGTTTCACAATCACTATCATCACGTGATCTCATTGCGGGTATGACGTGTAGACAACCTCCAAGTTATAGTATGTGCAACGTTCTGTGCCACCAGAGCGGCTATAATTATACATACACGGAGACTGATTTAGATACTGCATATCTCATATGTCATACGCTAAAAGTAATACTAAAATATATCTCGTTCACTGATTTGTATTTAAAAAAACACAAGAACTATTCACGACTTAATCTACAAGATTGGGATGAGGAAGGTATATTAAAGGTAATACATTCGGATGTATGTGGGGAAATGTTGGGATCCATCTTCAGTGCGATCAACCGGGACTAAAATCTATGACATCCCCGTTAACTGTGAATAGTTTAAACGCTATTTTAACATTTTCGACCTTAAGCCACTTGACCATCGCTGCGGGTATACTTATTTCAAGGGGACATCGCGATCATTAAAGTTTATAGACACCTCATGTGAACGCGCCTCCAGGCGTCCGTCCAGTTAGTTTGACGCTGTTTAAGCCTTGTATCCCCCGTCACGAAATGAACTAACAAGGCCGATATATAATAATTGGCCTTCTCGTGTGCTCGCCTCGCTAAAAGTATATATTTCATTTCCAAATAAAAGGAATCCCAATATAATTTTATTTGATGGTAAAGTAGTTTCTTTCCAGAAAAGAAGCCATTCCGTTTACTAACAAATGTGAGGAACTTGGATACTCCAAAAGCTTTTGACTCTCCCTTGTGTGGCAGAAAGATCACTTGGCTAATTCATGATTCAAAATAGGAGGGAGTTTGGTAGGAGGACACATTTAGAAAATACAAACACATTTTTTGATGTCAACAATAATCTTTTACTATTTTATTAGTGTAATTTCATAGGTATTTATAATGTAAATAAAAAAGTAACATCTGCAGATCACAAAACATGAAAGCTGATATATTCATATATTTATTTTTTTAACTGCCCGGTAAGAGTCTTCTAACAAAAATCGGACTGTACTTGAGTGATGCTGGAATAGAGATGTTCGGGATAAAAGCACCATTAGACACTCAAATATAAACTATTTTTAACTAACACAGACAACTTCTTCAAGTATAGAGTATAAACTAATGGTTTAGGTTATGTCGTTTTAGGTTAGTCTGCATCGTTGACGCTCAGAGGCTTAGCTAGGATCAATGGAAGTTTATAGTCCACAGAGCGAAAAAAAAAATGCCGTTCCTTGAAAACTGTTATTTAAGATTTGGCTGGATTCTTTTGTTGGTACTCCAACTAGTTTCTCGTTACAAGACTATTTACAAAATAGTATAAAAGATAACTTTTATGGTTTAAAAAATTAAACTTTACATTTTAGCTAATATTGCTAAGGATTTTGGCACCCAGAGAACGTACCCCACATGCCTCACGCCATTGTTTACAGTTACAGTTAGCCTTACAGTCCAACAAAAATAAGCAGACATCCTAGACTGTGTGGTCAATGGTGCAAAGGTCATGAGCAATAAATGTTGATAATAAACCCTTCCTCATCTTCTTGTTCCATGAATAAACAGAACGAGCGTCCCAAGACATATTTCTTTGACATAAAACTTCGTGTAACTCAACAAATCTCTCCTAGAAATATTAACCTATTTTTTTTTTAACGTCTCGACTGGAAATATAATCCCAGATCAAAAGGAATTACTCAATAGAGACTGGAACTAATTCAAGAGGTTTTTGTGATCTTTAAGGCAGCGAAGAGGAATATCTCTATATCTGCTAATGAGATCCTTAATGACCCGCCATCTTGAATGATACTAACGAGACCTCTTGTGTCACGAGGGGACGGTCATCATTATCATTTTCTTTTTTCTGTAGACCACGTCTTAATGCCCATCCGGGCGGTTCTCCTATTTACACTAATGGGGTAGGAATGAGAATGGTAGAATTTAAGAGGTAGTTTGCTCGCATTAAAGAGACCTGCCTTAGTGACCACATGTTCTAAGGCGTCACTATCATGTTAGACTAGACTGTCAATGACAGGGAGATTGGGGTTTGAATTATTGTTGGGTGTAGTGAGAGTAGTTTTCCCAAAATAATTTTCTACTCTTCCTTCACGCAAATGAGTTTACGCTTTCTCTAAATACAAATTTCTTATCCTTAGCTCAGTGTAATTTGTAGGCCTACATACCCTTATAGCCTGAAAAGCTAGTAAGATGTGGTGATAGAAATAAAAAAAAGCATCGGTGAGGAGGGAGAGTGGAAAATCAAGCTAGGAAAAATTTACCTTTTTACAACCATTTGGGATTCTAACACATAAAAACACCTGCTTTGGTGGCAAACCCACCTCCACGCTAATGTGGGTTCACTTCCTATAAATATAACCTCCCTAAAACCACTTGATTAATTAGTATATAAGCGTATAATCCGAACGGATAGTAAGATGTGATCCTAAAAAAAATTAAAGCCGGTCTGGTGAGAGACCTAAGCGTTAGACCAAGGTTTATCAAATTTAGAGTCTCGAGGGAATTTTAGGTGTGGCGCAGCGGGGTTTTATAGTTCTAAGCAATTATTCGGTTTCTCTGACTTGGTTAAGCTCTGGTAAACTTTAAAAAAATATGGTTGTTCCTTGTCAAATGATGCAATACAGATAATTAGGTCGTTTGCATCTACATAGTTATGTGTCCGAAAGCAGGTTCAAAAAAATTACGGCAATAAGACCACAGAGTTTAGATAGTAGTACTTTCCCAGATATATTTTTTAATTATTTGTATACATGTGTGTATATTTTTAGCACCTCGTCTTACCACCTGTTCAGGTTATATGCAAGTACTCATATAATCGAATGTTACACAAATAATATTACAAAAGTGATACTTTATGGTTATCTTATTGAACTATTATTAAATTTAATTTTAACAACTTCTACAAAAGTGTGTCAGTGCAAAAGTTGATTGATTTCCTTTTGTTTTAAGTTACCGTAAAATCTGTTTTTAACATGTACTATGAAAGTGAGACTTAACCAATACCCCTAATATTAAATTTTAGGCTTGAGGGCCATTATTTTAGACCATGCGACCACCGATGTGGTTTAGAAGGTTTTGGTGGACGGGAGAGAGGGGTGGCGAAGGGAGGAAAGAGAGGGAGACACAGTAAGAAACGGTCACCAACGTCAACATTGCCTTTATTAATTTCATATTGATATAATTATAACGTGCTATTTACGTAAAACGCTGGTGTCGTGGCTAACTCTCGTGGCTCTGACTAGACTCTGGCAAACACGGTGATGACTAAAGCGTCAAGTTCCTCTGGTCTGGTTTGGGAGTACGGAGGTAGAATACAAACAGGGTGTAATGAAAGCAATTTTATCTGGGTTTACTACTTACAACCTCTCCTTAAAATGTAGAGGCATTTCCTAAAAATAAGACCTTCCCCGTTTTTAGCCCAGTTGTGTAATTAAATGCAGATCGCCTGTGATAGATAGTATGACATGTTAGGAAAAAAGTCCAACTAGAAGGTCATGGGTTTAGTTCTGTGAGGGAACAATTTAGGTGTTGATTTGAGGAGTAATTGCTGGTTCAATCTTCAATCAGGTGACCTGGCGGTCTAGGGGTAAGGTGTCAGACTTCTGTGCTGGAGGTCCACGGTTTAATCCTCGGTCCCAGCAGAGATGTATCTGATTGCCAAACCCTTCCTTAACCTCTGACGAGATGTGTATTAATCACAACTTGTGAATGTGTGGAATTCCCGACCTCCACAGTGGTTCGGATTCCACGTTAAACTGTAGGTCCTCCATTTCATCTCACAATCACCCTACCATTACACATTAGCCTAGGTGCGTATAACCCGAACGGGTAGTAAGACGGGGTACTACTACTACTACTACTACTACTAATAATAATAATAATAATAATAATAATCAGCATAATCTCCAGTTTATATTGATCGAGCGTTTATTCTCTACCCATTTATGCTATTAAAAGTTGCATGCGAGTAAACCAATCTTCCATGCGATGGTCAATGATGATAACACCAATTTGTTGACAGAAACAACTGTAAGTGTTGATTTAAGTGTTAATGGTCACGCCAGCGCTATCACGTATATTACATCCATCAATAGCCCCATCAATCTGATTGAATGAGAGGATGCGTGATCAACCCACAGTTAGGATTTCACGTACGACTAATAGATTGTATGATGGGTTCACTGCACGTCCAATTTAAATCACGATTTTAAAAATTAAAGCTTTATTGTTTCTTTATTTTCCATTTGTATTTTAATACACTCAACACCAATTCGGGTTACTTTAATACATTTTTTTTACAGCGTTTTACTATCGGCCTGATATTTCTGCATTTAATTACACTAAGGGATGAGGAACATATAATTTAGAGGAAGTGTATCAGCATTTACGTGGCGGGAGAGCTGGTTACCATTTAGGAAACAAACCCTGAGTACTACCATCCGGGATTTGAACCCCAATATTTCTGTCGCCAGCAAACAAGGAGCCGTCTCAGTGAGCTCTACAAATGCTGCTAGTATTTGACTCACTTCGGTGGCTGCGTGGTCTAACGCGCTACTCTCGCAGTAGACTAGACTCCGATGACGGGAAGATAGAAGTTTGACTCTCGGTTGGGTGTACTGAGGGTGTTTTTTTTAAATGGTTGTCCACTCTCCTGCCACGCAAATGCGGGTAAACATCCACTAAATATAAACTCCCTAATTCCTAAAAACCATCAACGTTACTAGTATATAAGCTTATAGCTCGAACATGTAGTAAGACGCGGTGCTAAGAAAAATAATGCAAGTACTAAAATCAATCGATTTGTAACCCGCTTTTCACCTTTTTTTTTCATTTGTTAGACATGTGTTCAGTAAAAACAACAAAATTAATAAATATCATATAAGGAGATTTTTACAAGCCATAATTAACGTAAGTTATCATTCTTTAGTCAGGTCGATAGGGATAAAACTTTGAAAAATTCAAATAAATTAATGTATGATATGATTCTCATTCAGTAAACACAAATTATTATTTTAAAATATGTTTTCCTTTTAATAAATAACATTCTATAATTAATGTATAAAGTAATGTGTTTACATGGTCTCATTCTGAAAGCAATACATTTAAATTATCGAACACACAGTCTCGACCTGTCTCATTAATATTAAAACACAGGCTGTATTGCCTAAAGAGAATAATTCATTCGTTTGGCGAAACTCTTCAGAGATGAAAAAAGAAATCACGTATTGCTTTGAATGTTATATTTGTAGAGCATAAATGATGAATGGTTTGCCATTAAAATGGTAAACAACAATATTATTCAAACATGTTCAGGGCGTTGTGTCGATTAATATATGTGTATTAAATTATTGCCATATAACCTCTTAGGAAAAGATTAATTACTGCTGAGACCGCATCTATTACAAAGTCCAACACATTCATACGCCATCTTATTTAGCACCACGGTAAAACCAAATATCTCGATTATACCAGGGTTTGAACTAAAATATCGCTAATGTGTTTTATAGATACTATCAAGTACAATGATTGGACCACAAAACCTATAATAGATTAAATAGTCAAGCTATTATGTTTTGTTAGTTACGATTAAAGCTGCATCTAAATATTATATAATTTTTAGCTCAAAAATGACACCTGGACACGGGAATTGAACCAGGGACTGTTGGCTTAGTACGCCAATGCTCTAACCATTCGGGTATCCAGGAGTCGTCTCGTTCCCAGGCTCATTATTTACCCATATTTTGACATTTTTTAATCTAAGGAATATGACATTTAGATGCGGCTGTATCCGTAATTAACAAATATAATAGATTGGTTCTTTTAATCTATCATATTATGCGTATTCGTACGTTTGGCAGCATAAAGCCTTAATGAGTCGAAGGTGGCTGCGTTATCTGATGGCTCATCCTCTTAATTGATCACTCGTATGTAGATGACGATTCCCCCACGTCCATCACAGATTCTGCCTTAAAATATGACCCTGATAATCTTAATTAGTAAAGTAGAAGAGCGTTGATCCAAAATCAGGAATTTGAATTTTAAGTCAACCGTGACAAAATAATCGCTATAAAATGTATTATTATTATTATTATTCTTTATTACCTTGTAGAATCTAGTTATTAATTATACTTTGGATAGCAACATTAAAAAATACGACATCTCCGAAAGGAGTAAATTTGAAAGTAAAAGCACAAGGCGGAGTGAAAACAGAGAGAATGCTGTAAAATGGCATTGGGTGTGTATTATTCAGGTTAATCTTGGCGTCACAAGAGTGGATAGGTCTATAGATTATTCAGGCGACCCGGTCTATCGCGCAAGGAACACATGCACCAGTTTAACTATACGATGTTCCAAGCGTAACAGGAACACAGCAACGGCCGGGAGGTTAAAGGCTCTAAGCTCGCATTATAATTATTGAACAGATCTGGGATGGGTTCGAATACAAGTTGGGTGTTTCAAAGGTGCTTCTAACACTCTGATTTTCACTGTTGTTTTCCTATAATCTTTTCAAATAAATGATAGTGCAATTCCTTACAAAATCTCTTTCCTATTGCGTTAATTTAATCAGTAAGTCATGGATAGCCTAACAAGTAACATAACAAACAATGTATCGAGGTTGAGCTTAAGTTCAACAGCCCAATACAACATCAAGTTGAGCTATTTTAAAGTCGTTTCCTACCCATGTCGTCACGACAAGTCAAGATAGGACTCCCCATGATAGTGAATTTACGTTCTATTCAACGAATTTTGAAGATATAATTGAAACGAAAAACATAAATTTGTAAATAATTATAAAAATAGACTTACAGTGTCGCTAAATTATTATTTTTAATGTGAGGTTTTTTTGTAAACGTATTTTTTTACATAAATCATCTACAACTTAGGCTATTTGGCTTGATAACGAAAAAGCTCTGGAGGAGTCTTCCTGCCAGAATGTGGATTAAAAAAGTCATCGGTAGCATATGTCTATTTGGAATAGGAAACAAGGAAAATGAAAATCAATGTTTTCAAGGTGCTAAAAGTATAGTGAATATTTAAACTCATCAGAGCAAGAGAGGAAGTGTTATTAGTAGATAAACGAGAGACCTCGCAGGGCTAAATGCTAATTTTCTTCTTTCTCTTTCTCTTTCTATTTTATACGTTGATGTCTGAAGTGTGATGGCGCTTAGAGAGCTTAGTTGCGTCAATTTAAGATGCAATCCTCCTCGCAAAATAGCCTTGAAATCTCCAAGTAGGAAATGTCGAAGTCAATTTAAGGGCACAGGGAAAAACAGAGTGGATATCCAATTTTAACTCAACTTGAGTTAGTGCTACCACCTGTTAGACAATCATGAGACCTTAATAACGCACTTTATATTACATTATATTATTATTATTATTATTGGTGACCTGGCGGTCTAGGGGTAAGGTGTCAGACTTCTATGCTGGCGGCCGGGGTTCAATCCTCGGTCCCGGCAAAGATTTATCTGATTACCAAACCCTTCCTTCACCGCTGACAAGACATCTTGTGAATGTGGGGAATGCCAGGCCTCCACCGTGGTTCGGATTCCACGTTAAACTGTAGGTCCTTCATTTCATCTCACAATCACCCAACCATTACACATTAGCGTAAGTGCGTATAACGGGTAGTAAGACGCGGTGCTAATAATAATAATAATTATTATTATTAGCACTGCGTCTTACTACCCGTTTGGGTTATACGCACTTACGCTAATGTGTAATGGTAGGGTGATTGTGAGATGAAATGAAGGACCTACAGTTTAACGTGGAATCCGAACCACGGTGGAGTCCTAGAATTCCCCACATTCACAAGATGTCTTGTCAGAGGTGAAGGAGGGGTTTGGTAATCAGATAAATCTGTGCCGGGACCGAGGATTGAACCCCGGCTGGCAGCACATAAGTCTGACACCTTACCCCTGGACCGCCAGGTCGCCCTATTACATTAGAGTAATATCAAGATGTTCCAATATTAAAAGTTAAAGTACATTTACTAGGCCCACTCATTTAACATTTGGAAACTTTTCATTCAAACCATTAGTAATTTGGGTAAACCATAACTCTAACACCACGCAAAATCTTTTGATTTGGTCAAATGCATAAAAAAATATTAATTTAGTACGAGTAAGAAGTACGAGGCACGGCTGCCACGTGTACCAACTTCATTAATATTCTTACTGAACAAATACATCGCACTGAGTTGTGGCCACACCGAACATTTAATTCCCGCTGCGGTACACCAGCAGGGTGCCGCGGCAAAAAGTTTGCTGAACGCTACTCTAAATTATTATACTTTCCCTAAGGTCTCAAGACCTTTAGTGTTATTATATGTGAATAGCACGGGAGAATAGTAAGGCACACAGGGGGGACACAACAAAAAGTCAAGGTAGTGTCCGGTTAAAATACTTCAAGATTACTACCGCAGACTTATAAACATTTCGTTTAGTGATCAATCATGTAATAAAACTCTAGGTAAACAATCTAATTAGCGCACAAATTCCGAATAAACTCAAATAAAGTCAGAAAACACACTGGATATCATCTCTGAGGTAGCTTTATTGTTACTATTGAGAAACCGCGTTGTCATTCTCTCGTTTTCTGGTCCATCTTCCCTCAAATATAGGACAAGTTTGGCAACGCTGGTTAGTTGGGGTTGCCAGTAGCTCCTTCTTACCCCAGCACACCACCTTCAGATATAACTGAGAGCGAGGATATTTGGCAACAGACTGAGAGAGAGTGAAGATAAGGCGTTTCTCCATAAGACCTGCAGTTCCTCATCAATTATATTATAGCTCCCAACAACTCAAGCTGACATGTTTTTCTCCATAAAAAGGTTGACCCACACCTGTCCGTATCTTATCGGTTTGGTAAGTACGTACTTTCACTCCTACCTTAATCGCCTTATTTGTTCCCCAGTCCTTACTACCATAAAGTTATTTGTACCTGAGGGAACAGGTGCGACTGTCTCCCTTTACAGCAACATTAATGGCGGGATAGTACGATTGGATTTCTAGGGAGGAGATCAATATTCTCGGTCACAACTCCTTTTATAGCTACAACTTTTATAATGCATCTACCAGGACAAGTAGGTTGCCTTGAATTATTTAAAGAAACAAACACGAGAGTGGAAGGGTTACACAATTCTTTCAGAAACGTAGTTTGATACAGCAGATTTCTGCTCATTCCGTGAACTGGCTTCTTTGCTTAACCATTGGGCATAAATTGCATTAGCAACTCTTGCCTATTTCATGAACTGGAACTTATTGTTCTATATGCAACAAAATTAACTGAAATTAGTTTTAAGATATTATATAAAACTAACCCAACCTAACTTAACCTAGCACTACATTATAAAATGACTAAAAGTTAAATTAACTTAAATACCAAACCTGTGTTTCCCTTGTACATTTCACGGACCAGGCAAAAACTAGAACATTTAATGAAATGAGTAATGGTTGGAGCTTCCCAGTTCATTAGATTGTCAGTTCATGGACTGAGCAGCACAAGCGCTGTACAATTAATGAACTGGACTATTTTTTGTACAAATTCACGAACCGGATATTGCAAATATATTGAAACCATGAAATAAAAGTCCGAAAGATACGGTGTAGAGAAATAATGTATCATTATATATTTATTTTGTTGAGATTGTATTGTATTATAGTATATTGTTTTGTATATTATAAACCCTTAGGCTGCAGAGGATGTAATCATCCTAAACAAACAAGTCCATATCTTCAGCGGGATTAGTCATGTTCGATTTCATTGATTTATTAATTAACATAATATATTGATAAGTTTTTAGAAAAATCAAATATAAACTTCAATACTTGCATTCATTTTTTTACCTATACTAACCAAATGAAGTTTTTGTCTGGTTGTCTGTCATGAGAATTGCGCGATATCTACTGTACGCAAAGGGCTGATATTTTTAAAATAGTAACCCTTGTGCGCAAACAGTGTACCTCGAGGCGGGAATCTTGTAATTTTGACTAAAAAATTTTAATCAGAAAAAAATCGAGCTGGAAGCAATAAAATGGGGGGAAAATATATATATTTGAAGTAAGCTCGGGTACTTCTGCTAGTTGAAGATACAGGACTATTCAAAAGTAATGGTGCAAAACCGAAGGCCAGTAGGGAAAGTGGTGTCAACGCTAACCGAGAAGTAACGGATTGAATGGAAGGAGAACGGCATCAAGTTCTTGCTTGGGCATGGTAACTGCCGACAGAATGTTCGCCGATACCTGAATACCACCCGCCCGGGACTTTGGATCAGCCACAGACAAGTAAGAAACAGACTCTCAACATTACGGTGCTTTGCTGCGCTCCTTTTGCCAGCTTGAGTTCGTCAACACTGGGCTTCGCTAGTGTCACTGCTGGGTGATGATAGGGCTAACCGCAGCGATCCTAGTGTTAAAGAACTCAAGCTGTCAAAAGGAGCGCAATCATTTTAACCTGGAGGCTGAGTGTCAGGGTATATTATTTGTCTGTGGCCTTGCCGGATAAGAAGGTTTGCCATTGTTTCTTTCCCTCCACGATCGCCAGACTTAACACCCTTTGACTTATTTTTGTGGGGATAAATCAAGGACACCGTGTACGTGATCCCATTGCCACATCAAATGAACGACCTTAAATAACGCGTCTCTGCTGCGGTGGGATTGATATCCAAGGATATGCTAGGACGCTTCTGGGCCTAACTGGACTACCGTCCAGACGTCTGCCGTGTAACCAACGACACCCACATCGAGCACCATTAGTGCTTTTAAAACTTGGAGAGTACTTCTGTCTTATCATGCCATGACGATTGTTGTATGTCAGTTCGTTTAAGAATAAAACCATTTCACTTTTGAATAATCCTGTATTATTTCGGTTTGTTTTAGGCACAATTTAGATATATGTTATATATTGAATGTCTTATATTTGCAACTATTTTTTAGGCTTATACTTTTTTTTATCATATCTTTTATTTATATTTTCATACTTCTTTTGAAATTATCCTCCTTTTTTGTGAATTTCACCTTTAGAATTATTAGGATGAACATTAGTGAAAAGTTCTCGCCAAAATTTTCTTTATGGTACTAATAATATATGGTAATTAAAGTTTCCCGCAAGAGTAAACAAAATGATTTATTTTATTAAATTTATTAAAAATTCTGCATAGATTTATTGCTATTTCCAAACTAGGGGAGACTGAAGTAAAAAAAAGGGGTAGCTAAGAGGAAAACAAATATCTTTAAAATAGAATTATTCAAGGTTCAAGACAAAATAATTTGTCAAAAAGTTACGAATAAGCGTATAAAGAAAAGGCTTTGGAGCCAAGTGAAGTGTGAAAAGGGGTGGAGAGAAAGAAGAAGAAGAAGAAAGAGCGGGCTATAAACAATGAGAAATGAGTTTATCTCGAGTAGATATTTTCCTAAAGAATATTTTTACACCATGTCTTACTAAAGTCAAACTTTCATAGGAACACAGAAAAGTCACTAGACATAATTTATGTTTTCATACGTTAATAATGTGATCTGTAAATGTTACTTTTGGTAGATAGTATCAAAAACCATAAAATAACACTAATAATAGTATATCGAAAATTTTATCAATACCGGCCGTAAAAACTTTTGTATATTTAAAAAAAAACTTCTTTCTACCTGTCCGGCCTATCTATCATCTTTTAACTAAATTACGAGGTAGAGATGAAACAAAGTATAATCTAGAAGAAATGAACCCTCAATTATATGTAGGGGTAGTAGGAAAACATTCAGGTAAACACACCCAGGGTACACCGAGCCGATATTTTATCCCAGACTTCTCCATCTCCGGCAAACAGATTATATGACCTTGACGTCTAGACCACATAATAGCCCAGTCAGGTGGACAGAAGCAGTGTTAATCACCATTATTATTATTATTAGGTGTTCTGTCTTATGACAGGTCCATTTATATTGCCAGTGAACTTAGGACCGCCAACGCCCCCTGTCCTCTGCCTCCTCCTGCAGCTCCAAGAACTTTTCTCTCCTTCAAGTTATCCGATATTTGAATCCTTCTTTCCAAGCTCCTCTTTCCCTAAACTTTTCCTTCTATAAAGTCGTGCAAACAACAGTTCCTACTAACCATATTGTGTCCGATTCAGTTTTATACATTCCGAAGGATCACATCCAAAATGGTCCTCTTCTCGCCCACTCTTCTTAAGACTACCTCATTAGTCGCCCTGTTTTCCACCTAATCTTCTCAAATCTACTCCAGCACCACATTTCAAAACTCTTACGTAGATAATTGTTTTACATTTAACTTGACCCGCGACGGTGGGCGCGCGGACTAATTTCAAAATCATTTAAACTGGTTTGCCACTGATAGAGGTTGGGGTTCAAATCTTGTCCAAATTTTCGAGAGTGGTTTTTGTGAAACGTTTCTCCATTCTATTTCAATGTAAATGGGGGTATATTTCCTTGAAATCATACTTTATTCATACCTACTCAATTAGTGTAATTAATATGAGAATGTATGGAACGTGAGTTAACACCAGTATTTTTGCAGTTTTTGTATCAAAACTTTTTTTTTTGCCAGTACAAACATATAAATAAATTCTCTTCACATGTTGATATCAACAGTTGCTGAACATCTGTCAAGGATGTCCTGGAATTTATTGACATCTTTTTAGCTTCATTTAAAAAGTTTCTCATCTAATGTCTCTATGCTCATGACAGATTTCAAAAACTGTTGATATAACCGTGTGAAGAAAATTAAACTCTATATTTCTACTGGGGAGATACTTTATTTATTTTGTCCAAAAACAGTTTTGTTATAAAAAAAACTGTAAAATTACCTACCTTCCCTACACTCCCATCTTAAACGCTTATAAACCGGACGGGAAATAGGACGCGGCGCAAAATATTCTATAATTTAACTTGATCCAATCTCCTTTCCACATCACCGCAAACACCTGCGTCTGCTTATAATACAGTTTGTAGATTCCTCCGATTTAAAGAAGTTTAAAAAAATAGAAATAAACCTCGTCCGAGAGGCCAGGTGGTGTTCTTAGAGCTGCTCAACTAATGTTCTGTTTTGTTCTCGTTCTCCTTTATTCCTCCCACATCTTCTCCTCGCCGTCCACGGTTGTTTGGCGTCTGCTGCCTCTGCTGATACTAACGCTGCAGTTGATGATGATGATGATGATGATGATCGTAATACATTCGCTCGCTACTATTCAAAGGATTCGCCAACGTCAAAGGCTTTTATGTACCAATGTGCGTCCGTAGTAGGATTATTAATTAAACTAGTCCGGTGGTAAAGTGTCCTAAGAAACAGCAAGTTAGCAAAGTGTGGTCCGCAGACCATTGACAGGATCGAAATTATTAGCTGGAACACATATCAGTGGGCTTAGGGGCTGAATGTTAGGCTTATCCAGTCTGGTTTACCAACGACGGGAAGGACGTAATTCGAATATCGGCTGGGTTTAATGAGAGGAACTTTTCGTCTACGTAAACGTGGGCACATTTCCTCTAAATTTACCTTCCTCCAATCTGTACATGAGTATAATCAAAATGATTATAACCCAAAGGTTGTCAGGAAATTATTTAAATGGAAAAGCACATTTTTTTATTTAGATTACAAAAATCTGACATTACCGTGTAGATTAAAATTAACTTATTTAATTACTATTTTATTTTATTTTAACTCTACAAATTTTTATCTTGTTTATTCACTTATTTATTAGATGTGAAATAACGTGGAATCCAAATTTATTTGATACTTTAAAAAACTATCACCATCAGCAACGTTTCCTCAAAGCCAGCAAAACCGAATGACACGTTAACCGAAAGATGGGTTCGATTCCCAGAAGAATACACCCGAAGTAATTTTCCACATTAAGATTTCGACTTATCTTTTCCTATCTTCTTTAAAGACGAAAGCTTGTTTGTTTATTACCTTAGCATTTCTTTTTTAAGCCATCTATTTTCAAATATGGTTAGTTAAGGAATATCCTCAATGAGCAGGGAGGTCTATAACACCCAGCAGGGCTGCGCGTCTTACTACCCTTCTGGGGTCCCGTCATATTTACAATAGTGGGGTAAAGATGGGGAAGTTATACTTTAGAGAAAACAGCCCAGAATTGTTTTATCATTAATTCAAATTTTAAAAAATCACTCATTCGTTAACTGCTATCAAATAATTATTTTTTAAAGACAAAAAAGTGTATAGAATTATTTTTACTGTACAAATGTTAACAGATAACTTACCCATTTTAAGTCTAATCATTTGGGCCAATTTCAAAATATATTTATATTAAATCAGTCATTAGTAAATATTAATCATGTCTTCCCCCTTAAAACAAGTATATACTTTTATTTTCATGTAAACAAGTCCAGATATATTTTAAACAATTTAGTTAGAGCCATTTTTGAAAAATTTGTAATTTTCAAAGATTAATAGTATCAGTTGACAACCCTTAACCAAATGATTACCCCCAAAATGTATACAATGTTAATTATCAGGTCAAACACGACCTATATATTTATTTTGAATACAATATTTTAGGCTATGTCGTTCTCGAAGAACCCGGAACTTTCAAAAATCACTTATCAGTAAACTAACCTTAATTTTTAATCCTAGCATCTCAGACCACACGACCACCGCTAAAGATGATGGTAATATGGCTAGAGCTTGAACAGTATGATTTAAAAATGTTTCTAGTGTGGTCGACCACAAGGTTAGGAATACAATGCCAGTTCGTGCTGATGGATATCTTTATTTATAAACGGGTTCGTCTTGCCAGTAGCTAGCTTAGTACTACATAATGTACAGGTGCCGGAGTCAATCATATAGTGTTACTCTTACTGCTATAGGTCAAGTTAGTTTGTAAGCTGTGCGTTGGGTTTAAAAAGCGCACGTTTAATATCCCAAGATGTACGAGGACCATTGTTTCGCGCTAACCTGATGTAACGTACTTACAACGAGAACATTTTCATGGCTAGTATTGACCCGACCCGCCTTGTCTCGCCATCATACAACACAGTCCGGCTGAATCATTTATGTAGATTCGTGAGGGAAGGGTAATATGTTGCGTTGCCTCAAATGTTGCTGCTGATATACCTCGCCGAGGCAACATTACCTTATTATGTGTTTATTTATTTAGCACCACTTCTTACTACCCGTTCGGGTTATGCACTTATATACTAATTGCGCTAATGGGTTACGAATGGGGAAGATTGAATATAGAGGAAGTGAACACGCATTTATGTGGAAAACCATTTTGGAAAAACCACCCCCAGTTTACCCAAGCGAGAGTCGAACTTCGTCCTCGGCAGTCCAGTTCAATACGAAACTATTGCGTTAGCTAACTATACTAACACTACCGAGGTGGTTCTCATTATGTAGACTCGCATGAAAGGATGACATTATGTTGCGTTTTATTAAATGTTTCTGATATTTCTTGCCAAGGCAACAAGGCCTCATGTTAAAGAAAGCTATTTAGTGACCCGCGAGAGTGGACATGTTCACTAAATGTTAATATTGACTCTTCTTGTTTACCAATGGCAAGGAGATCAGAGTTGTTTCAGGACCGAGTGCTCAGGAGAGTTTATTCCTAAATGACTTCTCACTCTGCCTCTACTAAAATACAAGTACATTTCCCCTAAATTTCTACTTTTATCACCCACCTCATAGATGTATTTAAATCAAGATAGCCGGGACTGTGATTAAACTTTTTTTTTAAATTAGATTTGATTTTCCGGGTTGAACACTAGATTGTTTACAGTATATTTATTTTAAGTTTTTGATTAAAGAAGAAAATCTCTGTATACCAAAGAGCATAACTTTAAATTTCATATCTCAAATTATTGTAGTTGGCTAACGCGCATGTCGTGTTGAGCTCTACTGCTGAGGACGGGGAGATCGAGGTTCGAATCTCGGTCGGGGGAACTGGGGGTGGTTTTTCCTAAATGGTTTTCCACTATACCTCCACGCAAATGCGGGTTCACTTACTCTAATTCAACCTTCCCAATTCTTAATCCATTAGAGTAATTAGTACTTAAAGCGTATAACCCGAACGGGTAGTAAGACGCGGTGCTAAATATTATTATTATTATTAATATTATTATTATTATTATTACATATCTCAAATATCCTAGTAAAAATATATATTTGCTTATGCTCAGACACTACTAATTTTATAAAAATAAATTTCAGTTAAAAAAATTATATGGTTAATAGTACTTGTACTTAGACGCTACAATAATAAATTTAGTATCTCAAATAGTTACAAATATATGATTAAATTCGAATACATTCGCTTATATAAAGTACCTTCAAAGTCATTTTCATGACAAAATAATAACTACCATTTTGTTTGTAATGTAAAACAATGCCTGGATACCTCACGTTTTCAAAATTGTCTGAGCAAGTTTGGAGAAAATCTATTCTTTCTCTTTTTACACTTCAGTAAACTACCCTTAATTTTAGGGTTGGTTATCTGATTCAAAAGACTCCTCAGGGTAACTTTATGAAAACCCGAAATACCAAGTTTTAGGCTGAACGGTAAAATAATTTCGGTTCTAGGTTGAGATACGGACACACAGACGGCATGACGAAAACTTTTTTTTAAATTTTTCAGGAGATCATGGATAGTGAAATTCCGATATTTATCAAAATTTCTAGTTCAATTATTATGATGTAGACTTGTACAACATTCACAAAAGTTTAAAAATTACGTTGGGATTTACTACAAACCTGAAATTTGAACACATAAGACAGTTGACTTAGGTGGTTTTGCACCGGAGTATGACGATTATATTTATATATTTTGTAAACCGGTAATTTTGGCCTTTGCTAACTATTGATAAAGATACTATAAGCCGCATTGTGTTAGTTCCCTTCACAAATATATGTGTATGTTGTTACTTTAACAAATGACGTAATTTTACATCACCTATCAAAGAGACACGACAAATATCAAAGACGGATAGATAGAATGGTTTTACGGTAGCGTCTTGTTGTTGGGATATTTTTTCTTGGAGAACGTAACCTGTATGTGTTGAAAGGAACATAGAATGAAATTTGAAGGTTTAGGCGGGTCGTCACTGGAATATTATTTAAATAATATTTAGCACTGCGTCTTACTACCCGTTCGGGTTATACGCTTTAAGTACTAAATACTCTAATGGATTAGGAATTGGGAAGGTTGAATTAGAGGAAGTGAACCCGCATTTGCGTGGAAGGAGAGTGTAAAACCATTTAGGAAAAACCATNCCCCCCCAGTTCACCCGACCGAGATTCGAACCTCAATCTCCCCGTCCTCAGCAGTCGAGCTCAACACGACAAGCGCGTTTGCCAACTACGCCACCGAGGTGGGTAATATTATTTAAACCCAAGTGTAATAAATGGTACGACACAATCGTACACTATTTATCTATAATCTATTATACTTTAGTAACAAATGTTCAAAAATGTGTTAGTAAACTACTCTTGAATTAAATATTCTTCAAAATATAATACTAATTAACAGAGTGTAGTATATCATATGAAATACTCACCACATATATAATTTGGTTAAAACTGTTAAATGTAATTTTGGAAAAATTTATAATTAAAAACATACTTTTTAGCAGATAATCTTAATTTTAGGAATAATATCATAATTCAAAAATTTTCATTGAGCTATGACCATATATAATCGAAATACCAAGCTTGAACAAAATCTAACAAACCGTGTTGGCTATGACAGACATAGAGGCAAGGCGGACAGGCAGACAGTTTAACTTAAAGTTTTATTCTAGATCAAAGATTTATAAAAAAAATTAAAACGATTATTTATATTTGAGTTTATTTTTTTATTTTTTATGAAAAGTTGGAAACGGGACGTTGGCTAGATCCTGAGCCTGAAAGGAATCAACTACTTATGAAAGTTTGGGGGGAAACCACTCTAATAAATTAAATACGAATACGAGTTGAAATAAACTATCTTTGAAGTAAATCAAGAGGTATATATTATTGAAGTTTTCCGGAAAAGATCCATATAATGTGTACGGTACATAATACGACTGCTACTTTTAATGCTGAAAGTCATTATTATCGTTATCATTGTCATCATCATCCTGCGGCCGAGTCAGTTTAGTAAACTGGCTTTATCTTTATCTATATGTCCATCATTCTTTCTCATTTGACAACTTCCATCATTCTTCTCCTCTCACTTGTACACTTTCTGTTATCTGTTCCGCCCTTGTTACTCTTGATCTTCCTGGTGATCTTTTTCCTACATACCTCATATCCATCATTCTCATTGGCATCCTCTATTTTTCCCTCCTCATTACATGACGTCTTGCTTCCTCTATTATCTCATGTACTCTCTGTACCCTAGTTCTTCCCCGGATAACTTCATTCCCATGGCCTCCACTTTCCTATTCTTACCTACACTAAGCGCTTTTCCTATAGTACCTTGTTTTTAGTTTTAGTATTATTCCTTTCGTGAACAAGTGGTCAAAAGGACAAAAGCATAAGTCTGGTCTCTATTGTTGGTTCTTTTTCGTTGACAAAAAGGGTCGGTGTTTGAATCTCACACTGGTATTAGTTTTACACGTGTTTTATTACTGTGGTTTTCATTACAATCTTCAGGCAAATTCGGGTACACTTCCTCTACAAATTATTTCCAATCCATATATTTTACTAAACTCCGCTAACAACACTTGTGCTATATTGGTTAAGAATCAAATTGCCGAAGCTATTACTGAGGATTACTCCATCTAGATGTCATATTCTGAAAATTGAAAAATAACACCTGGACACGGGAATCGAGTTCGAGACCTTATCTGATAGTCCGTGATCTTAATATTATTATTATTATTAGCACCGCGTCTTACTACCCGTTCGGGCTATACGCACTTACGCTAATGTGTAATGGTAGGGTGATTGTGAGATGAAATGAAGGACCTACAGTTTAACGTGGAATCCGAACCACGGTGGAGGCCTGGCATTCCTCACATTCACAAGATGTCTTGCCAGAGGTGAAGGAAGGGTTTGCTAATCAGATAAATCTGTGCCTGGAACGAGGATTGAACCCCGGCCACCAGCACAGAAGTCTGACCCCTTACCTCTAGACCGCCAGGTCACCGTGATCTTAATAAAATCACACATTTGTAGCCGACGATTACCGCACGTCCATGTCCATCATCAGACTGCCTTAAAATATGACCCTGGGCACGGGACGATTCCTGGATATCTCAGAACTTAGAGCATTGGCGTACTAAGCCAAAGGTCCCGTGATCGATCCTCGTGTCCAGGTGTCATTTTACAATTTTCAGAACTAAACTTATTAGTTAAAATAAAAATATGTGTGTTTTTAATATAAAGTTGGTTACTAAGGCCTTAATCCAAAGAATAGAGATGAGGTAGGCTTAGAGAATAGACACCTTTCTTATCTTGGGTTGACATAAGAGAATGTGCAGTAAAAATCAAATTTGGGAAATCATTCCCAGCGTTCTCGACCAAGATTCAAACCCTAACCCTCACGTCAGTGGCGACCAAGGGAAATGTGAGTCTAGCTACTCAGAATTCTAGCCCAACGTTGCTGGTAGCTATTTAGAGAATGCAGGAAATTCATTGATGCAGTATAGTGTGTTAAAGCCTTAAAAACTTGACCAGAAAACTTTATACCGACAAGAGTTGGTAACTGCATCGGTGAGCATCGGTAGGCACGCGAACTAGACTGTCAATCTCGTATGGTCTGGTTTTTCGGTGGTAAGGATGTCGGAGTTTAAATCCCGTCTGAGTTAACTTAACTTTTTTTCTACAAGTTTATTCACTTTCATTTATTTAAATTCGGGTACATTTCTTCTCAGATTTTCTTATCACCACGTCTTACTACCTGTTCAGGTTATAGCATATTTGATAATTAACTAATGAGGTATCATCCCTATGAAGGAAGTATTTTTGATGTAATCTACCTGCATTCCCCCAGTAGACACGACCGGGATTTGTCCTCTGATTTCTCTGCCATCAGCAGGCCAGTCTAACACAAGAGTGATGCCTTGATATGGAACTACACGTTCACCGAAAAACTAGCGCAGAACAGAAAAGTGATCACGTGACGAGCTCTAAGCCAATCACAAGCTTTTCGCCTCATCAGCGCCAGATGTTCCGCTAAATTTCAAATCATCTCTACTTCGTCTGCTCTGCCTAAGATGTTCGGCACAGGGCAACCAATCAAATCTCTAGAACTAACCATTTAAAAGAAGTGCGCAATCGCATTTGGCAACGCATGCGCTCTACAACAAGAAGCAAGCCGACAGCTTCGTTGTCCGTTGTGAGGAGATTCGAAATAACCCGTTAATGTAAAGCGTGTTTCTCAATGTATTGGATTGTACCACGACACAGAGCTATAATTTGAAAACATCCATCGGGACAATGATCTAAAATATATGTTTATCCACTGGAAAATAAAATATGTTGATAATAAGAGGTTTTAAATTAGCGTTGCAATGAATCATGGGTCAACATGCAGCGTGTGAATTGCTGCGCCAGTAAGGCAGATTCTTTCTACTAATCGACGAACGTATGAATCAAACTTTGGATCATTCAGCCACTGAAGCGAGTGATTGTATCTTCACTAACCCTTCCTCATTAATTTAAATATGCTGATAGCCCGGATGCTTAGCAAGACTTGAAGCATACATTAAAAAAAAATACAGAATCCGTGTAGAATTTACACATCCACTTATCTGGGAAGGAGTGGTTTTACTTGGCTTAACCACGGCTGGATTCAATAAGGATTTTTGCCTCAAAATTATTTTAATTGTGGTCCCCCCTCCTCTATCCAGGCACAACTATATTTCCTCTTTTTAATTTCTTCCACCTTAAATTTAATAATATAATAATATTAAGCACCGCGTCTTACTACCCGTTCGGGTTATACGCTTTAAGTACTAATTACGCTAATGGATTGGGAATTGGGAAGGTTTAATTAGAGGAAGTGGACCCACATTTGCATGGAGGGAGGGTGGAAAACCATTTAGGAAAAACCACCCCCAGTTCACCTTACCTAGATTCGAACCTTGATCTCCCCGTCCTCGGCGGTCGAGCTCAACAAGACTCGCGCGTTAGCCAACTACGCCACCGAGGCGGGTCACCTTATATTAAGTCGTTAATAAGTTTTGTAGCCCAGATCCAAACAAAGGCGTCAATATCGTCTTATCTAGTTCGCTGGCGATTTGAAGGTCGAGGTTTATATCTTGTCCAGGTCTACCGAACTAGTATTTAATAAATGGCTCTCCACACTCCCTTTACACAAATCTGGGTACATTTATAATAAATTATAAATTTTTCATCCCTACTCCCCGACTAATGGTGCACGTAAAATAAGTCTAATAATGAACATATCAGTTAAAATAAATATTGTTTAAAATACAACAAATAATCTATTGACTGTTTGGCTACCAGCGAGAGCAAATAAACGAGCATTCCTAATATCTCATGAAACACACTGGTTTTTAACGTGTTTATTTAAGATTTATAGTTTTATTTAAGTTTTAGGCTTTAAGAGTGTACAGACAAATTTGTAATTTGTATTAGTAATGTATGTAACAATGAAGATTTGTTAGAAATATCCCAACAATGTCTGTTTAGAATAGTGAATCTGTTACTTCCGAGAACACTTCTTTCCAACACAAAGTAAAATGTTCAACGCTGTTAAGAATAATATTGACAAAGCATTAAAAAACGCACACACAGAATAGTCGAGTAGTTTGTTGATAATCCGGCATTTTTAAGCGTAAAAAAAGACGCGTGGGATAACTTAATTAGTTTGTATTTTTGCATGATAAATTTTGAGCAAAATTGTTTCCTAGTATCCTATTTTACTTACATAATTTTTATAATTGGTTTTAAAATGTTTCTAAAACGATTATTCCTACAGGCATAAATCATCACCACAGGTACAGAAACATCACCACAGACACAAAACTATCATCACACACACAACTAACAACACAAACACCAACCTATAAAAAAAACACTTAGAAATCACCATATACACACAACTTTCATAACAAAAACAAAACTATCACTGCGGTTAAGAAAACATCATAACAGACACACACTCATCACTACAAACACATACACTTCAACACAGACACATACCTATAACTACAGACACATGCCTATAACCACAGACACATACCTATAACCACAGACACATGCTTATAACCACAGACACATACCTATAACCACAGACACATACCTATAACCACAGACACATACCTATAACCACAGACACATACCTATAACCACAGACACATGCCTATAACCACAGACACATACCTATAACCACAGACACATGCCTATAACCACAGACAAATAACCATCACCTCGGACAAATAATCATCACTACAAACAAATAATCATCACCTCGGACAAATAACCATCACCTTAAACAAATAATCTTCCCCTCGGATAAATAAATATCACCCCAGACAAATAACCATTACCATAAATAAATAATCATCACCTCGGACAACTAACTATCACCACAAACAAATAAATATCACCCCAGACAAATAACCATCACCATAAAGAAATAATCATCACCTCGGACAACTAACTATCACCACAAACAAACAATCATCACCTCGGACAAATAAATATCACTCCAGACAAATAAGTATCACTTCGAACAAATAACCATCACCATAAACAAATAATCATCACCTCGGACAAATAAATATCACCCCAGACAAATAACTATCAACCCAGACAAATAACTATCACCACAAACAAATAATCATCACATCGGACAAATAAATATCACCACAGACAAATAACTATCACCTCAGACAAATAACTATCACCTCGAACAAATAACCATCACCCTAAACAAATAATCATCACCTTGGACAGATAAATATCACCCCAGACAAATAACTATCACGAAAAACAAATAATCATCACCTCGGACAAATAAATACCACCCTAGACAAATAACTATCACCTCAAACAAATAGCCATCACCCTAAACAAAAAATCGTTACCACAGCCAAATAAATATCACCTCAGACATATAACTATCACCCCAGACAAATAACTATCACCCCAGACAATTAACTATCACCCCAGACAATTAACTATCACCCCAGACCAATAACTGTCACCCCAGACAAATAACCATCACCTATGGAAATTAAATAGCCATCATCACAGACAATCATCCAAATATGTTACTAGATTTTTGTGTCACATAAGAATTTAACACATTAATTTTATTTAGAAATGCAATAGTTCTTTTCTTGGTAATTCAAGCAACCGCAATTTTTTAGGGAGAGTAAAAAAAAATTAAGTATAATTTCGGAAGTAATTTGGTTCCTAATAGGTTTGCGTTTTTAATTTGAATTGCTTAAAGGTTTAGAAATTAATTATATTAGATTTGAAGTTTTGATAGTTGACAAAATAAACCAATCTAGTCACATTAAATTATATTCTAAATAGATAAAATAAATAAAAAACAAACTTTAAAAATAAACCCACTTTTCTTAGAGCATATTTAAAAAAATGTTCGTGATGTCTTAGTTTATTTAAACAGCTTTTTTTTGACACGGTTTAGTCTAAGAAAATTGAATGCTTAATTCAGCCATAAATATATAATGACTAATCGTTTTAATGTGATGATTTGAGAAAGGGCTTTAAGATAAAGTATTATTTTCATAAGAATGTTCTTATTTAACAGTTATAACAGTAATTATATTTACTTTTATGTATTCATAAGCTAGGTAATGTGATCTGCATATGCCAGTTGAGATAGATATTGTATATACATATAAAATTACACTAGTAATATTGCGAAATGCATTAAATTTTGAACAAAAAAGTTTGTATTTTCTAAAAGACTTTTAATGTGAAATTTATATTTTATTAAGATAATTACACTACATCATTTGAATAAAGTTATAACATATACATGTTTCTTTAAAATTCTTTTTTCTGTTCATACCCATCTTTTTCCTTCAGCATCCATCACTTTTAAGACAAAATATACAAAACCAAATTTCATTCACTTAAATGTTTACAACTCAGCAAGTGTAATTTTGAATAGCACTTTACACTTTAAACTAAAAGTTAATTGTGTGTATAAGATCCTCTTCTTAAACTACATTGTAACAACATAACCCTCCCCCTTTTACCAAATGTTAAATAGTTTTGCTTTTACTGTCATACATTACATTAAATAAAGTGGCCATTAAGAAATCCAAATATAAAAGCGTTGTGAAAATAATTTGAAAGATAACTGAAATTAAAGAAGGCTAATATTTGAAATATGATGTGATTATTTTAATTTCCCACAAAGATACCTTTATTATTCATTGGTGTATAAAATGAAGCTTCGTCATAAGCAAGATACCGTAACCCTATGTTTGATAATATCTTCGAATTTTGATGACGTGATTAGCAATTTTAATAATTCGTTTAGAAATTAGTCAAGCTTGTTGCATTGAAATATATAGCCTTGATTTTTATAGAAATCTCACCAATAACTAACAACATTAATTGAGCGTAACTCAAAGTTGGCACTCTATAAATATAGCTTGTTTGATTTCTTAACTTCCACCTAAAAAGTTCTCAAATGCTTCAAATAAAACTTCCTCGCGGATTACTGTATAATTTATCTTCATATTACTAATACAACGGACTAATAGTATAAATATAATATTAAATATTTATTCTGTCACTGTGGCAACCTTTGTTTCCAGTTTTCAAATAACGGGATTCACATGAATATTAGACTTAATTTGTTTTCTATTAAAGATTTTTTGTCGACTAGTAATTATAAGATGTTAAGTAAATACACAATTGTAAAATGTTAAATAAACATGTCTTACAAAGAAATAAAACAAATCATTGACAATATTAAACGATGGCATAATGTGAATGAACAATATAAAACTTTGAGAATAAAAACAATGAACGTATCGTTTTCTTAATAATTACTCTGTTACAAAATGTTGATAGTGAAGTTATACATTTTGAATTATAGACCTATAAGGTGAGTTTAAATTAAACTTTTGTAGTTTTGATAAATTGATAAAGTGAATACTTATAAGATTTAGTTAATTTATTTGATTTAAAATTGATGTATTTCTCCTTTGGAATGATATATGATTTCCCTGCCAGCGAAATCAAAACTATTATGATGATCTTAGGATCTTAGGAAGTTTCCTTTAGAAAAAATTACAAACAATAGTTTTCGCAACAAAAATGTATAATATTTTACTATTTTAATTGTTTATTTTCTATGTAGTGATAATACCTATCATGAGTGACAGTCACAAATAGCATGAGTATGAGTGTATTAAAGTAGCTCTAGTTACTTTTTTCGTTGTCTTACAGGCTTGCTTATGAAAATTAGACTGTAATTTAATGCTAGCTACGCATGTGAGACCCACACAATTTTAATATAATTTTTGAAATAAAATAAAAATAAATCTTGGGTTTGAAAGCAAAATATTATTATTTTTCAATCAAATGGGATGCAAATTATTATGATTATATCAAAATCAATAAGTGCCTATCACCAATAGTTCAAGTGTGCTAAATGCATGTTTATAGATATAAATAAACATAATTTATAAAAAAATACCTCTTTAGCTTTAGCATAACCAACGTAAATACTAATATAAATATATAAAATTAAAATTAAATTCATAATTATTTTGATAAGTGTTCTAATATTAAGTTATGCGAATAATTTTAAGTGGGTCACAAAGGGCAAGGTGAATTTTTTTTCAAATTTGAAAACCTTTTTGATTAGCTTTGTTTGAAGAATGGTTTGACATAATGAATTATTATATACATATAAGTGCTCTAATCATTGAGTCAATGGAATATTTTAATATGATAGCATTTTGTTATAAGCTAATTGATATTCCAGGAATATAAATAACTTATCTAGGGTCTTTCTGATGTATATAAATATTTATCTAGTGTTTTTATGTTATATATAAATCTTTTTATCAGTATTCTCATTTATAAATTCTAAAATTTGAAATTTTATCTTTACAATTCATTAAATAACAATATCTAAGTCTTAACTTATATTTATTCACTCCTTACTAAATATCTATTTAAAATGTTTTCTATAATGTTGATCAACATAAATACCTTATTAACTAAGTTTTTTGTAAATTCAAGTGGGTCATAAATGTTTGTTTTTTCAGAAGTGACATTCACCCATCTACACTGGATATCATCGCTGAGGGGAATGTATGGTTACTATTGGTAAATAGCGTTGTCATTCTCTCGTTTTTGTGTGTTCAATCTCACCTCAAACATAAGACAGGTTTGGCAACTCTGGTTATTCGAAGTTGCCAGTATCTCTTTCTTACCCCAGCACACCACTTTCTGACATAGCTGAGAGCGAGGAGATTTGGCAACCGTTAACTGAGAGAGAGAGAGAGAGAGAGAGAAGATAAATCTTTTCTCCATAAGACCTGCAGTTCACTCAGCAATGCTATTGGGTGTAGTGGGACTTAAGTAATATGTTCGAAACTATTAAATATATCTTGATATGGTTTTAGGTGTTAAAAGGAAACCTTTCTTTCTAAATTTGTTGGCAGTGGCATTGAAAGTCGGGATTGATTTCAAATGATTCCTTGCGCCCTTTGCAAATGTCTTTGAATATTATTAGATGAAGACATCAATTATAAACACATATAAGCTTGTTAAGTTTTGTGAAGTATAGCTGGACTATTTTTTACTAAATACAAATAATATTGCCTGGTTAACTGGAAAATATAAGCCAAAAGATGTTTAGAATTTTCAAAAGAAACATAAAAAAAATTGTTTTATTGTAAGAGGCTAGCTGAAAGACGTTTTAGATCATAAAAAAGCATATTAACTGGTTTATTTTAGAGTAGCATTGCCTAATAGACATTCCAGAGTACTAAAATGGGTATTTAGAAATTGTTTAGCGACATAAAAGCGTGAAGAGGCACTAAAATACTAAGATGAATCATTTGCAATATCCCATCTCTTAGAAAATGACTGTTATTACTTTGATAATGTCCATTCGCCTCTTTATATTTTTAATATCTCTGAAATAGTTTTAGATAGAAATCTGGATTTGTCGATAGAATGGTTAAAGCTTGACTTCACAACTTGTCTCACGAGTAAGTTGTCCCTTGGGTGGATTTAGTCTGTCACCCTAAGGCACCCTTCAGTCTCTCTCTTAAAATACCTGACTAGAGATATAACCGTGAATAATTGTTCTTTTAAAGCTGTTTTTATAGCGTAGTGAATCTGCCTTTGTTCAACATATAAAAAACCAAATATAACTTAAGATGTTACAAATGTATTGATATTTAGAATACCACAAAAAAAAATATTTTTCAAATTTATTATTGAAAAATACCCGTATTGGTGGACGTGCGGAATATACACCTAGCTCAATATCTGTAGTTTTATGCTGACGTGAAGGTATTGGTTCAAATCTCATTTGGGTGTAGTGAGAGTAGCTTTTATTAAAAGATTTTCAACTCTCTCTCCCCACGCAAGTGTGGGTACACATCTTATAAATTATACATTTCTCATCCCTACACCATTTGTTTATTAAATTCGGATATCCCGAAAGGGTAGTAAGACATAGGCTAGGAAAAAACTTCAAAGAATTGAGCCAGAGCATTTGGATTAGTGTTCCATTGATTTACTATCTAGCTATTGATGTTCTTGCCGTGTTCAGTGTCATGGACGATTTATTAGTTTAAGGCGGGGTCCGTAATGTACCGTAAGTGTGAGTTAGTCAGTTAATTAATAGTTATCACTTATCATAAACACAGCTTGCAATATCAGCACACCAAAAAAATATTCAATACTATATGAATATTTAATGTGCTTAGTCATATATATATGCTTTATCCTCACAAAAATTAAAACAACTTGATAAATGTCATTGTTGAAATTAGTAAAATAGTATTAAAATAGACACAAGATTTACTACCTAAACTGCAATTAAAATTATAGAATAAAATTTTTTGTTGAGAATAATTGTAAATATATATATATTAACACAAAAAATAATGTACCTTTCGCTTACCCTGTAAGGTATCACACTCTTACCTTTTATGGTTCCACTATGGTACAGATTATAATATAGAGCCATAGTAAAATTGATTAAGGTAAGACTACTTACCTTTCATTACAAACGAAGTGTACAATGCACACAAGCACACAAATTCACATATATTAACTAAAGTGGTTGTGTAAGTATATTTAGTTAATAACTATATCCAGACACATAATGTTACACAAGTATTCCACACACACCATACGTTCATACAATCATACATACAAATTGTAGATCAATGTTACGTACCCACCTACGATCATTATTATTGTATTCAGACACCTGTTAGGTGGTTACAGAAAACCGCTCTACCCTCCATTGATGCACAAATAATTTACTTAATACATTTGACTAATATAAAGAATGCATGTATACAACCCACATAAAATAATGATATTAATATCTACATGGGGAAATATTCACTATTAGAAACCAAAAATACTTATATTTATTTTTAAAAAAAATTATTTAAAACTCACTTAAATTGTGATGAGCGGAGCATTCAGATTATTAATAACTTTGAAAGAACTCACATTTTATTGATACTTAATATACACACTTTTTTAAGAAACAATATTTACCAATTAAAATTATTCATGTTTATATTAACGTATGATTAATAACTATACGTCACAAATGAACATTGTCCAAACACTGCACTGAACTCGTATGTTTTGTGTGACTTCTTTTTCTCCCAAGACTGTATAATAAGTCACCGAATATGTGCCCTGTATTTGTAATTAAATTATCATTTTTAACTGGACATCCGTACCTAGTCGAGTTCCCCCTCGAGCGCGCTATCCTGCCCGTATCAGACTAACAGCAGTAAACCACCCTCTGACGGCTCCAGCGTCCAGCCTCTTCCTCCTTACACCCTACCCCCGACCATGGGCGAGCAGGACAGACGCTACACTGGGACATTCTCTCTCCTCCTCTACCTACCCAGCTGCCCTCGCCTCGCGCCGCTCTAGTTCGCAGCGCCGCCACTTCGATCCACGGTGGCGCTGGCGTGCGTGTATTCGACACAGCTACACACTTCTCTTCGATGTACCCAAGCTATTCCCCACTCACTCCTTCACACCTCCCTCTTAGCTAATTTCAACCAAAACTCCTCAAACTTATCGTGTTCGAAAAGTTTCCGGTGTCTCTAGCGAGATGAGATAGTATTATCATGCGTATAGTACGTGCTACATTGTTTTATTTTATGCTAAAAAAACGTGTGGTCTAGTTTAAAAGTCCACGTTCATAGACTATTCTAATTTGCACAGTGATAGCTTTTATTTTCCTGGTAGATGTTTTTTACGAGATTACGTTAAAACATATATATATTATGACACTCAACTAAGGTTTTTAGCGGCTTAACACTAAGGGGCATTAACGTAAAAAGGTTATTTTGAGGACGTGCTCCCTTTTTACCATGGTGAGGGGATGGTAAAAACACAGTGATAAATAAAATGTTGTAAGCCATCCTCAGTGCACCCGATCAATATTCGAATATTGATCATTCCTGTCACCGGCAAACAGGATGAGGCTGCTTGAAACTGTATCCAAATACATTTTTCAGTAGCTTAGTGATTGGAGTGGCTGCCAAAAGTCTAAGGGGCCGTTATTCGAATCCGGTTGGTGCTTATGAATATATTTATCATTTGTTTATTAGTTCGTCCTAGTGTACGATTAGTATATATCCAAGCGCAATAGATTTGTATTTAGTAATAGGTGTACTTAAGGAGCACCTCTACATCACGAGGCTAACGCCTTATATTTAAGCCAGTGTCTTTTTAAGGTGTGAAACCACTTTGTCGAATTGAGTCCAGCAGTTTATGTTTTAGGAATCAAATATCCTTCTCAGGCTCCTCTAATCCATTAAGCTGTGTCCTCCGAGCGTAGCCACGCACGTAAACGCGCGCAGTGGGCAATTTTGGAACCGATTACCCCGTACCTGCCATCAATCTCTTTCGTCACCGGACAGTAAGAGGTGTACTGTCTTAGAATAAGACAGTTTATAAGTCGTGTAATGTTATATTTGTATTTATGACGTTAAAGCTAGTTATAACAGCTACAACAGTCATTTTAGCCTGAATTGGTTATCACGTTAGAAAAGGCGTCAGTCTCGACTTTAATATATTTCAAATTATGGTGTTTTTAGGGTTAGAGTCACGGCTAGAGTGTATTGAAGGTGATTTTTTCAAATTAATGATTTAACACTCTCACTCGCACGATGGTAATACATTTAACCTAGATTCTTAATTCCTCATCGGTAACATTAATGTAAGATATACATATAGCCCAGGCAGAAGATAGTAAGATCTAATTTACGGAACAACCATTATAGCATGATTCTGGTGGACACTATAGTATCTTAAAGTTAAAAAAAGCTACCAAAATTGATTTAATATATCCATGCGTCAATTCATGTAATCTTAGGCTGTCACTTTTTATAGAATAAATAATGACAATAATAATAAGGTATAATGTTAGAAAAGTTGTCCACGAAAAAATATATGTTTAGATTTTCTAAACAGCCCTTTCTACCAGAAGAATATAGACCAATTTAAGTAGGAAAACACTTGTTTGACAGTTAAAAAGTTATTAGATTCACTTACATTTAATTATAAGTTAAACAATATTATATGAAGCTGACACTTTTTATAAATAATATCACTAATATAGTAAATCAATTTATCCGAAATAAAAATGTTTGTATTTTCTAAAAAGCCTTTCATAAGAAAATTGTACAGTAATTTAATGCAGTGAACGGAATCCTCCTGGGGACACTTAGGTATATATTTCACAAATCTAACCACTACGACACCAGAATGAGTTTATATAACTGTCTTCTGTGCGACGTCATAGAAGTAAAATTTGAGGGAAAGAGGAGCTTAGGAAAAAGGAGGGCTCAAATGTTGGATGACTTGAAGGAAAGAAGAAAATTCTGAGAGCTGAAGAAGAAGAGAGAGGACAGGGCGCATTGGAGGTCTAAATTAAATGACAAAAGGAATGGACCTGTCATAAGACAGAGCACCTAATAATTTCAATTTCATTTATTATAGTGCTGGCCAACAGTCGTAAGACCGATAACAGGCCAGCACTGAAAATAATAATATAAAAATGTAAAATGAAATTAATTTTATGGGACGATCACTTCTTCCTTGAATATTACGTCTAGCTTGGATATTGTGAGGCGCTTTGTGTCTTGTCGTGAGGTTCCTTTGGAAAACTTCAGCGAAATAATAAGCATTCACTCTTTTCTAAAAATAAGAATATAAAAAACGTGTTAGTATCTTGAGTTTGCGATATCAAATCAAGACTTTAGCTTGAGACAAACTAAAATATCTTCTACATATAAGTCTGTTATTTTCAGATGACCCGTATCGATAGTCACACGTATTAAATATCGGTATTATCTAGTTGTGTTTCCCGGTGACCGGGAAGTCAGGGTTTGATTGAATACCGACACGGTGTATCTGAAATGTTATTCCTAAATATTTTTCCACTTCTCCTCTTGGCCAGCCTCTTGGTCTAGTAGTCAGCATTCCTGGCTTCTAATCTCTAGGTCCCGGGTTCTATTCCCGGCGGTATGATATAAATTTTTCATGAAGGGGAATTGTTTCTATTGTTGCTATGGTCTGTATAGTTAGGGTTAAGTTAGGTTTAACACTTCAAATCTTACCAAATAATAATCATCATCATCATCACATAATCTTATTAGGAAGTAGTAATCTCACATAAATAGTGTCCCAAACTCAGAAGATTGTTATATATCCGCCACTGCCAGAAGAAGACTAGAAATGTCTAGCCGACAAACCCTAGTGGCGTACATAAAATAAAAAAAATTCCCTCCTACGCACATTGGGGTTCATTTTCTCTGATTTCTACCTTACTTAGCTCCACCCTATCAACGTAATTAAATTGCGTGTAGCCCTGGTAGCTATTCTGACGCAATGTGTGTGAGTGTGTGGGAGGTGGGGGAGTTAAGTGGTATTATTTAAAATATTATTTACAAAAATGTATCGACCCAGAGCAAAGTATAAATGATCTGTAGGGAGGTTTTGTTGAAATTAACTAATTAGATGGGGGAAAATATTTCTGTGGTTTTGACATTTAACTGCACCATTTCTGTGTTTGAAATGGTATGTTTTATTGTACAGCATGGCACAAAAAAAATTGAGCCTTTTGTTTTGCCCCACTTATTACTACTTTTTCAGAGTATATGGTTATGTACTAATTACTTTTATGAGTTAGGTATGAGTAAGGTTGAATTTAGAGGAAGTTTAACCACATTTTCGTGGAGGGAGAGTGGAAAACAGTTTCGGAAAAACCACCCTCAGTACACTCAATCCATATTCGAGCCCCGATTGACCTCAATGCCATCTGCAGTCTAGTCTAATACGAGAGTGACGCCTTAGACCAGGCAGCCACCGAGGTACGTAAACCGTTTATTGGTATAATTATTCCACACTATAGTTCTATCTTCATAGAAAGAAACTTATCTGATAGGTGGAAAGAATACTAGAACTACTTTCACGTATTCATACTTTAAGTCGTGTGATCTGCAGCTGTAATTTTTGATAAATATCATCAATACTTATAAAATAGAATTTATAAAACGTTATTAATATTGGCGGAAAACTAATGTGTTTGTATTTTATATAAAAATTAGATTTCAGTTACCAATAAGAGGTATAGTTAGGGATGTGGTTTCGAAAAAAAAGTATCGATACTGTACTCATTAAAAATATCGGAAGAAAAATATCGATACCATAAAAGTATCGATAACATTAAGTTTCGGTATTTTTTTTACAAGTTGCTTTTTCGTTATATAACGTCTTAAAAAAACTTTCATAGTTATTCACTTCTGGGAGGTGCCATTTTTTATCTACATTCGTCGTTTATATAATTTATCATGATAGATTTTTAACTATTGGCAAACAATCCTGCTTCATCTGCTTAAAAAACGCACATAAACTTGTCTGAATCCTCTGAGCTTCTTTTGTTTAGTTTGTGATGACCGTGCTCATTGATAAAGGAAGTAGTAGACTGGTCGCTACTAGCCCCGTATTGATAAACAAAGATGAAAGAACAGCTATGAATTACGATTCGCTATGAGAGATTGAATGCTAGAATTGAAGAAAATGAGGGAGAATTGAGATATTGTGTCATTTGTTCTTCCTCCACAGTCCACTCTAGTAAACATTATTTTAGTTCCACTATGACTGAGGATAACGAAAAAAATTGTTACTTTCAATACCGATCCGATACCCGAGTGAGATTACTAATATTAGTAAAGTATCGATACTTTTTTCACATCCCTAGGTATAGTAAAAGTCTGGTAAGAAGAACATTTAGAAAATCACAAGCATACAAATTTTATTTTGCGGTCAAGATACTCATTTATTTTAATAAGCAATATTATTTCATAGGTACCTATTGAATTCAACTATAATATGTGAAAATCACATGAATATCTGTATAAATAATATGAAAATAGTTTTATTAATTTTTACAAATGTCGAAAAAGTTTATTCTAATCAAAATAGTACCTAAAACAGAAATATTTGTAATATCTACAGGAAAAGAGTGTAAACCACGCGAAGAGTGAAATTACAGTTAAGAGAAAGCTACACGCTCATAGAACTGGTAATAAAAAATATGTTACGGTCATGTTTATTTTAAAATGGTAATTTTTACCCGTCTTCTTGATATTAGTTATCTTTTATAATTTATTGCTACTCTAATTTATCAGTCCTTCCCTACATTTTATTTCCCTTTTCATCTGTGCACTCTGTTTCTTGAGGAAACATGGCTTAATTTTAATTTTAATAAAGCAAGACAACTGCAATTTCTAATAAAAAGCAAACATTTGATTTTCTCCCACAGAATTTCTCTCTCTTTGGCCTAAAGAGAGTAATTTTATTATAGAATATAAGCTAGTAGTAGCTTCCATGGCCTAGTGTTGGAAATAATTGTTTTTACAAAATACGAAACAAGAAAATGAAAAAAATCTCAACACAAATATGGTAACCAATAAATTAAAATAAATTATAACTAGCAAATCAGTGTCAAAATTGCTCAATACTAAAGTGAAAATGAAAAATAAGATTATATTTCTCGTTAATAATGAATCTGTCTTAACTAAATAAAATTCATATTTTCTCAAATGAATAAAAACACAAATGGACGCAAATTATAGTTAAAAAAATAATTTAAAAATGTAATATTTATAAAATATACAGGAGGCACTCATATTTAAAAAGTGTTTGAAAAAACTTCAGTAAGGTAATACAACATTATTTGATACAATTTCATCCCCCATTCCCAGCGGTTCCAGGGGTGCGTATGGGGGGAGGAGGGCGAGAGGTTCGGAGAAGGTTTGAAGGGGAATTTTTTTTAGGTAAGGTCTCAAGAGGTGTATCACCCACCTCGGTGGCATAGTTAGTTAACGCGCTAGTTTTATGTTGAGTTAAAATGTCGAGGACGGGGAGATCAAGACTCGAATCTTGGTTGGGTGAACTAGGGGTGGCTTTTCCTAAATGGTTTTTCACTCTCCTTCCACACAAATGTGGGTTAACTTCCTCTATATTCAACCTTCCCAAATCCTAACTTAGCGTAATTAGTACTTACGCGTATAACCCGAATGGGTAGTAAGACGCGGTTCTAACTATTATTATTATTATTATTATTATTATTATTACACCCTTATGTGCTAATTACTTTAATGGACTAGTTAAGAATGTTTAATTTTAGAGGAAGTGTACCCATATTTGTGTGGGGGGAGAGTGGTAAACCATTTAGGCAAAGCCACCCTCAGTACACCCGAATGAGATTGAACCATGACCTCCCTGTCATACTCAGTCTAGCCTATTGAGAGGGTAGCGCCTTGGATCATACGACTACCGAAGCGGGTCCGCCTTTAGTTAAACTACCCTTAAATTTAAGGATACATTGATTATTTTTGAAAATATTCCCGTGAAACCTAATTAAAAAGAAATATTTAGCTCGACCGGTAAAATTGTTTCGGTTCCAGATTGATGAATGAACAAAGTCACACATTGCGCTGTAGGGTCAATGAGGTCATGAAACGTTGACATCCATTAACATCTCGATTAAAATTTTTTTTACGATCACAATACTTCCTATTTCTTAGGAATTTTGAGAAATAAAAAAGATATATGAAATATTCTACCATCTAATGTAAAATTGAGCTAAACTTTAAAAAAGTGTAGACATATTAATTTTTAAAAATAAACAATAGTTGAATAAACAAATATTTATTTTTCTTCAGAAATTAAAAATAGGAAATCGATGATAAAGTGGATGGATAGAGTGACTGATGAATAATTTATATAAAGAGTAAAGGAAATGAGAACCATTCTTTAAGTGAGTCTACGAAGAATGGCCAACTGGATGGAAAGAGATGTCTTGTTTTCTTTTTCCAACTACTTGTTCAGGTTATATGATAATTACTCTAATGGGATTGAAATGAACACGGAAGCATTTTATTAGCTAATCTACCTTCATTTTCGTGGAAGGAGAGTGGTAAACCAAGGAAAAACTACCCTTGACAGACCCGGCTGGGATTCGAGCCCCAATCTCCCCGTTATCAGTAGGCCAGTCTAACATGAGATTGACGCCTTAGACCATTCGGCCACTGAAGCGGGTGAGATGTCTTGTTGAGTGATGTCATAGAAGGCAAGGTGGAAAGGAAAAGGTAACCAGAAAGAAGACGAGCTCGACTGATGGATCACCTCAAACAAGGAAAGAAGATTAAGTTTAAATAGCTAATCTGGAAGCTGCTGATAGGAAATAATATAAGACTCAATTTGGACAAGACAACGAACCTGTAGAAAGACATAACTCCTAATAACTTTATATAATATGAAGGGTTTGGGGCAATAGTGAGCTATCATCATCATCATCATCATCAACAACAACAGTTTCCAGCCTGTGGCCTGGTCAATATGGAAAATGCTTCCATCCTCCTCTATCATTTAATTAAAATATATTAAACTTAATATTTAATTATTTTACTACACTTCCGTACATGGAAAAATATGCTTAAATGTAAATGATTTCTGAAATATTAGAATGTGTATCAAATTTGGACCGTCTCGGAATAATTATCTTTGTGGCAAAGCATAATATTTCCTTGAGATCTTTATATATATATATAAAGATCTCAAGGAAATATTATGCTTTGCCACAAAGATAATTATTCCGAGACGGTCCAAATTTGATACACATTCTAATATTTCAGAAATCATTTACATTTAAGCATATTTTTCCATGTACGGAAGTGTAGTAAAATAATTAAATATTAAGTTTAATATATTTTAATTAAATGATAGAGGAGGATGGAAGCANTTCTGCTATCCTCTTTATCTCGGTACATGAAACGCATCCCTCATTGATCGTGTTCTTTAAGAAAGACATCCTCGGTCTCACACTCAATTCCCCTTCCCCCCTCTTAACATATTGTCTCCAAAAATGTTCTGAATAAAGTTACCATGTCTCAATATGAGCCCAAGGAGCTTCGTTATTGTCTTTCCTATTGTTTTCAGTAATAATCATTTTACAATTTATTCAAAGCTCTTCGTATTTCAGCGTTTTTTGTTAGCCTCCTCCTAAACCACATTTCTGCGGCTTCAAGTGATGTTCTTTACTGTTTCCCTAAGGTATGAGGTTTCGCATCCATGTGTCAGTACACTCCAAACAAAGGATGAATGTAGAATTAATATAATTTATTTTAATAAATTAAGAACACCAAAGTCTTTTAGATAGTAGTAAAGGAATATTTCGTTAAATTGGGAATAGTTATTGAAAAATTTTGCTGTTAGTTTTATTTTCTCTAATACCATTACCATTATATGAGGACGGCATCGTTTAATTTGTGCATTTCTTCCCTGATTGTTGTTAAGTCTGTTCGTGATAGGTTTTTACTTGGATGACAGTTAAAAAATCATTTGTTTAGATTTTGGGTTGCCAACACTTGTAAACGATCACTGTTTAAATGTTAAGTTTTTTTAATTACCTGTTATATTTTACATTTAAAATAACTTAAATGTAAGTTTACTCATACGATTTCATTACTTTTAATTATTTCTTCCAAACCATTCCGAAACTATATTTTCAACATAATTAAAAGTACTAATTTTTCATTTTGGAATGCTATCTATAAGATGTAACGTAGTGCATACATTAATACCTTTTAACACATACATCGTATTTACTTGGTAAAGAGAAAATACTTGCCATTTTTATATATAATCAATTATTTTATAATTATTTTATCGTATTTCGAACTATTTAACTGAAGAAAATATTTTTATCCTCTGCGTGGGTGCAGCATTGTAAATAACTTGTTTCCGTCATGTTCAATCAACCACATGGCTTAAATTCGCTGGTCGCCATTTTGAAGCTATTTCCTTTAGACCTTTTGTGAATATGCTGTGGATAATTATTTTTTTCAAGTGGAGTAAAACAATAAATAGCATTGTGCCCGATATCACACACACACACACACACACACACATATATATATATTATATAATATAAGCCTAAATTATTGTGGCTAACTATCACATTCATACATTACCATATGTTTTTATTACAGTTATTAAAAGTGACAGATGTCGGCTGTTGGCGTAGGGATGTATTAGGGATTATTTCTGGTAACTTTTTGAGCTGCCATCTAAGTAAACTAAGGTCGTGAATGAATTATGGTTGTGTGTTGCTTAGACGTTTTATTTACATGTTTTTCTTTAGAACGTTTTTTTTTCTCGCTGCTTCCTCCATTTATTGATTGATGTCAAGATCTTTTCTATTTTATTTCCGATAAATTTCCTGAAGTAAAATACATAAAACAGTAATATCGGAGAGTGGAATAAATTTTGATTGAGTCGCATAATAAAGCCCACATCGGTTAACAGGCTGCCCAAATGGTCAAGCTCATTTAGTCCGGTTTGCCGACGATTGGAAGGTCGGGATTTAATCCCCGCCCGAGTTTACTGGGGATGGTTATCCTTAAATAGTTTATTACTCTCCCTCCACACAAATGCGCGTACATTCCCCTCTCAATTCTACCCTCCTCATCTATATCTATTGGAGTAATTTATATAAATACGGATCGCCCGGATGGAGGCTAAGACGCGACGGGAAATAAAATATGTTTCTGAAAATAAAAAGAATTAGATTTAAAATTATGAAGAACTTTTCTTTAATAAGAAGCTGTACATCTCTAAAAACTATTTCCATGATCATGGCTGTAGAAGCCACAATGTGAACTTCCATATAATTTTTAGACTTAAAAAATAGTTTTACAAGTATAGCTGTGGAAATCCCAATATTACCTTTTGTTAAGCACACAGCTTCACAAGCACGGCTACGAAAGCCATACTGTGTTCCCTTTTATAGAGCATTGTATTTTAGGCCTAGCTCCTCAAACCCATTAATCTCTTGTTATTTATTTTACAAGTAGAGTTTGTTGCTAACCCTGTTTACGACCCCATTAACTCTTCGTAAAGGTGTGAACACCTACCCAAGTCCACGACCACACAATAAAACAAAGGAAGGTGTACAAGAGTAAGGAGAATCAGAGACTTGTCCCTCCCAAAATGTTTTATTCGAGGCTGAACAAGTAACCACCTGTTGATGAAACGGTTGGTTCTTCCCACACGCGTCATTTTAATTTGTTGTACTCTCCTCGCTGTTCAACGCCAATTAATACAACTCCGCCGGATAGAAGTAATTAACGCAACCAGCTCTTCAGGGGTCGAATAGTCCTAGCAATATACTGAATATTGACAATGATATTGACAACGGTGGTATTGGTGTAAAGGGTTCGTTCGCCTCAGGCGCCAACGTTCGTGGAATAAAATTCAGCCGGAGTCGACGGAGTTTTCCTGAGCGTTAAAAATCCGAAGCACACCTTCCTTCGAAGGGGAAGTTTATTTATTTGAGGTATTTAACATACACTTTCTGAACCGACTGATTATACTAGCAGACGAGAATTTCTATTAGCTAGAGCGAAAGATTCTACCAATATTGCCAGGAAAGGTATTTTCACATACCTTTCCGGGTTATTTTGCATGCCACAATCGACCGACGGCGTTACTTCCCCTCCGAAGGAAGTTGTGACACGGAATTTTATCGTTCAAGAAAATTTGACCCCGGCTTGGTTTGAAACCACGAACATCGAGTCTTGAAGCAAACACTTTACCTCAAAACACCCGAGGTCGACCGGAAGGGAATTAAGGCTGTTAGTCCTATGTCGATTATGGATCCTGAAAGTAAGGTGAAAATATATTTCCCAGCAAAATTAGTAAGTCCTTTCATGCTTTCTTGTAGAAATTATTACTTGTGGAAGGCAAAACGGATAACCACCACACATCCTGAACTTACCTAGAACATGAGCTTTCTACCAGATGGTGTTAATTTAGCTCAGTAGACAGATAGGCCATCTACTGAGCTAAGTTTAAATGGTCTTACACTATACGTTTACATAAAAGGAAATATATTTCTTATCAATAATACCTTCCTCGTACTTGCCTCAGTTATCAAAATAATCTGATACTATTGATGCTTGATGATAAGACGCAAACAACCTTTTAGGCTGTTATATTTATTTGTAAATGGTAGAGAACTAAAGTGACGACAATACTACAATATATAATGAGTTAGACCTACGCATGAAGTTTAAGGTGGGGTTGTAGAAAACGCGAGAAAAGGTAAGTGTTTTTAAAGTTTTGAGAGCAAAACTATTTTTATCAAAATAAATAAAATATTTTTTTCTGTACAAACGTATAGTTTTATTTTCTTCACTGGGTGATATCAACAGTTGTTAAATATCTCTTCATAGTGGCACTAGATGAGGAACTTTTTTAATGAAGAGGAAAAGTTGTCATCAAATTCCAAGACACCCTTGACATATATTCAACAACTGTTGATATCACCCAGTGAATAAAATTAAGATCTATGTTTATACTGGAGCAATATTTGATTTATTTTGACCAAAAAAGTTTTTCTATAAAAATTGCAAAAACACTGGCCTTTTATTGCGTTCCTTACATCCCCACCTTGAGTTATTAGCCCCACAATTTTTAATATTTATACTTGCGGACCAACCAAATATTGCCTAATCAGATATTGGGAAAGGTCGAGGTTCGAATACCGACAGAGTTTAGTGAGGTTTCTTTTATCCTAAATAGTTTCACATGTTACCCCAACGAAAATATGGTTACATTACTACCACCTCCATCTATATGACACTCTGTAATTTAATGCGTATAGTCCACCCAGGTATTAAGACGTTGATAAAATAAATACTTATGCCTAATAAGCACGAAGAAAATAAGTGTGTTTTTATTTATGTTTTCTTGAAGATTTGGGCACCTCGTGCAAACTATGTGTTGCTCGGATGAATAGGCTAATACAGTAGCGGATTTAGGCTTAGGCCCGTGAGGCCCGGGCCTAGGGCGGCAAATTTTGAGGGGCGCCAAAATTTTTAAGATTACTAAAATTAAAAATCTATTGGGTTTTCTGTAAACTTTAAGACCAAATTTTAAAGTTTATTTTATTGCGCTCTTACTATCGAAACATAGTACCATTTTGAGGGTAGAATTTCTTTGTTAAAATAATTAATCAGCTATGTATATATGTATATATATATATACATATATACTGTTACAAAAAAAAGGGCGCCATATCGTCTCGGGCCTAGGGCGTCCTCAAACCTAAATCCGCTACTGGGCTTATATGTAATATATATACATATACAGTGGAACCCAGATAATTCAAACGTGAAGGGACCAGGAAAAAATTCAAACTATCCAAAAATGTAAATTAAATAAGTTCCTTAAAAGGAATTAAAAAGTTGAAAAGAAACGCAGTTAAGTTTGTAACCAAGCTCAAAAACTTTATTTAACGTATCTGGACATAATATCTTCACACTGTCTTTAAAAAGTCAGAGGCTTTAATCTGTTTTCCTGATTTAAGTCTCTCAGTCTTGTGTGTGGTTCTAATTGATTTAATGATTGGAAAATTGAATCACTTACATTGTTCCAACTTTCAAAAAATTCTGAGTTCTTGAATATGGTTCTATATGGTACGGCACTCGAGATAGGCCTTTCCTTAACTACTGAAGAGTTGTACTCTTCTTCAACAGATGCTCCATCCTCAGCTTGGATGTTATTTCTGAGAACTTCGGTGACGATATCCACATCAGTAACTTCACAACACACTTCCACATCTTCATCCCCGCTGACGAGTTCCACATATGAGATAGTAGGATCAGGAGTAACTTCCTCCCAGTTGCCAATAGCTGGCGCAGTTTCAGTCACAATTTCTTCATTATTTTATTCTTTGGTAAAGCCAGCTTTTAAAACCGTGCTTAATGGTCTCAACTTTCATTTGGTCTCACGCTTGCTTACACATTCTTGAGGCTTGAGTCAGAGTTGACAACTCTCCAGCATGAATTTTTTCAACTAACAATCGTCTGTAGAAATGTTTTAGGTTTTTAATTATTCCTTGATCCATAGGTTGAATAATCGATGTCATATTTGGCGGGGGAAAAATCTTTACATTTTCCAAAAAAAGGAACTATGTTATGAGCAGTGCTATTGTCAATGAATAAAATGATTGTCCGATTTTGTTTTCCAAACCCTATGTCAATTTATAAAAGCCATTTTTCAAACAGATCACTTGTCATCCATGCTTTTCTATTTGGCTTAGAGTTTAGATTTTTGAAGCAACGTGAGTTAACTGATTTTCCAATAATTAAAAACGGCAGCTTTTCAGAACCATCCATATTTGCTCCAACTATCAGTGTTGTTCTATCTTTACTAAGCTCTGCAAGAGTTTTGTCAGGAGTACACTTGTAAAAAAAGTCCCGTCTCATCGGCGTTGAAAACGTTTTTCGATTCGATGTCCTGGATCATTTCTTCCAAGTCTTTCTTCCAAATATCTTCATAATGCACATCAACAGCACCAATTTCACCACATTCAGCTTTGAAGGAAATTTCATTTCTTTGTTTGACTCCATCTAGCCACCTTTCCCTCGCTTTTAAGTCTGTTTCACTTAATCATATGCGAAATGTTCAGCCTTTGCTCTAAGAAGAGGGCCGCTCACTGGGATTTTATTGCCTCGCATTTGTTTTAACCACTTCAGTACACAGTTGTCCACATATGGGTTTTTTGGTTTTCTTAATCTTTTCCTATCTTGTCCACTCCCATTTTCATTGCTCAATTTTTTGTTTGTTTTTAAAAAATGTTGAAAGTGTGTTAGGGGGAATTCCGAACGCCTTAGCCGTTTCTGATTTCTTTTTACATCCCTTTTCCACATCCTTTATCACCGCTACTTTTTCTTCCAAAGTTAATGAATTATAGGACTGTGGTTTGGACAGTGACATCACGACACACACACACACACACACACACACATAAACACTAATGTACAGTATGTAGTAAACAAAACTAAAACTAAACATGAACTAAGCAACCAAACAAAATAAACTCGCAAGTCACAAGAATATTGCTACTACCGAATTTCTAAAAACAGCGCACGTAACCGCTTGAGAGGTTTGACTTTGACTAACAGAGTACAGAAGTGTGCGTGTAAACAAATACGTATGGGTAAGCGGGGGAGGGGCGTGAATAAGGGTACTGACCGCATTCCAGCGTCACCTCCCCGGTTTCCCAAAATAGAACAACATGGCACCGCAACTAGAAGTAGGAGAACAATACTGAACAAAACATTACAACTTACGAAAAGCTCAAAATAACCAAAACAAAATTCGAACATCCACGATTTTTTAACACTGTTTTAATACATAATTTACGGGACCGGGCGAAAAATTCAAGCTAAAGACGATTTTGAATCATGGAAGTTCTAATTAGGCTGTTTCCACTGTATATTTATATTAGACAGATTTGATGAAGACGGGGAGATGAAGGTTTGAATCTCAGTCAGGTCTATGTATGCCCTTTGCAAACGTTCGAGAAACATTTTTATGAAAAACACAAAATGGTATATATGTGTCGTACATGTGAGAAAGTACACAATACAATATACACACTTTGTGGGCCGCATGATCTAAGGTGTCACTCTGGCATTAGACTGGATTGCCGATGATAGGGGGGGGGGCGATCAGAGTTTTAATCCTGATTGGGTGTACTAAGGGTGTTTTATCTTTAAAGTCCTTGCACTCTTCCTTCACAAAAATTCTTATATATATGCCTATTCATCAGAACAAAAAATATTTTGCGCAAGGTGCCCAAAACGTCAACAACAAAAGATACAATGAAATACACTTATTTTCTTCATGTTCATTAGTCCTAATGAATAGGCCGGATGAATAGACCTGTACATATATACAAAAAAACAGATTTTATTTTAGAAACTTGCACTATATGTACAAATTTTTGTTTAAATACAAGAATTATTTCAAATATTTGATTATATGTAGGGCGAGACAGAAACCAAACGTTCCCCTGCAAAAGTATTTTTATTAATATTACCATAAATAAAAATCGTGTATTTAAATCCAACGAGTGTTTCGTGGATGCCAGCGTTTGTCCAACCCTATCCCACCCACCTGTAGCGGCCAGTTTGCTAGTTGCGGTCGTGGATCAATAGATAGCAGCGCTGCATGGTTGCTCCTTTGGGCCGCATCCGCTGATAGCTTCGCGAGGAGGGAGTCTGTATCAGATAATAAATAGCACACAGTCAGCCATGCGCCTGACGGGTACTGATGGGTGCACCCATTCCCGAGCGCAGGGGGTTGCTCCCACTCGTTAGACACCTCCCCCCCCCTTCTCACATACCACACTTTACCTACCAGCCCTCTACCCCCCCCCCTTCTCACATACCACACTTTACCTACCAGCCCTCTTCCCCTCATTTCCTCATTGTTAACGATTCTCAATCAATAAAACATGGATTATTTCCCTGCCTTGACTAGTAAACAAGCAACCGCCACCGCATATAATATACGTCACAGTTCGCTGTGTGGTGGGGTCGTGGCGCCGGAATGGAAGGGATAGACGAGTGGGTATCACGCCTGGCCTTGTCTCAAGAGGACGTAAGCCGAGCCCAAACGGCTACTATGATTCGCTTTTATATGGTGTAGATGTAAGGCAATATTACACTAAATTATATATCTAGCAAAATAATATGTAAACAATAAATTTACATAGGAAATAATTATGAATTGACGCCATCTTTTATAAAACATGTATCGTTACATTACATCAATTTTTTTTTTTTAGTTTGTACAATACATATATGTTATTATATAAACTGATGATATAAAAATATTTAATAATAAACTGTGAAATTAAAAAAAAAAGTGTTCACTAAAGTTGGTCTATTTAGTAAAAGAATAAATACACTTATAATAAGCCTAAGTGTGGAGTTTGTGGCATATAATTTTTGTTCATATTATACAGCTAAATTTTTAGCTGCTTCGCATGTGCAAGTTAATCTTTCAAATCTCACAATTTTATATGCTCATTATATTTTTAACGTATTTGAAATATATGTTAAATATACTATTTTATCAAAGATTCTTGGTGGGTCGATGACGAATTTATTTCATATTTATTTTATCAAAGAATTTCAATAAAAGAAATATGATAGTGCAACATCACCGTTACATACCTTTTCTCATTTGGTTACTGATGCGTTTCCTTTTTTTAAAAAAAAGAAGAGCCCTCTCCAACTCCCTTTCTAAGAGTAAAACTAACTGATAGCCAACCACTCATGACTTTGAAACTTGGGATGAAAGGGTGTTTTATGTTAGGTCAGAAGCTATTCGTATATGTTCTAAAAGAAATATTGGCCAAAATTAATAAAATATTGCTTCAGTAACTAACTACTTTTAGTTTAATTCTCCACAGATAGAACTTCGCCATGGGAATCGTACAGTTCGAACTGAGACATTTTCTCTTCATATTAAAAGTTTATATCCTAATGGCAATATGTTCATGACAAATAATAATCAATAAATGTTGAGATTAATATGTGCGGAAAATTAAACCAGACGTAGTCACTGAAGCAACATAATATTTTGGTTAAAAAGGTGTTGTTGTTTTTTTAATTACAAAATTACTGACCCTAACTCACGGGATCTTCCACCCTACATTTATAAGCCACCAATAAACTCGGAGAAGTGTTAAAGTATTTGATTTATATTAATATTTTAAATTTTAAGCTACACTAAACTACTATGCATGAAGCAAATAATATAAAATGTAATTTTTCTCATTATCAAATTATATTGAACAACAACACTATCTTGTTAAATAAAATGGGTCAATTTAGTTATATTCATTTTCACTCTTAGTTAGGAGAAATATAAGATGAGATTTTCAAGGAACGTACTTGTAAAACAGTAGAATGATTGTTAAACCTCTAGTCAATGAAACATTACAAGTGAGTAAAGAAGTTAATTTACTATAAGAAGAAATAGAAAAATATATTTTTTATTTTGGAATAAAATAAATATTAATTGAAGAAGATAACGAACAATATCTATTAAAGATAGAATACTAGACCTACTTTCATATTGTTGTACTTAAAGCTATGTGATATAAAGTGGTCACTTTTTATATATATTATCGATACTGTAAAATAACAATAGTAATAAAGTAAGAAACATTTTCTCATTGTTGAACGAAAAAAAAAGTTTGTAGTTTTTAAAAGCTTATTACAACCAAAATCTTATTAGCACATAAAAGTTAATTGTAAAAGTCAAGTAGTGTTTGCACTGAAATTTACTGAAAAAAAGTCTGCACATTTAGAAGAATGTTTTTGTTGTTGCTTGATTAGTTAATAAAATTGGAGAAGTTTGCGACGGGCTCTATAAGAAAACAGGAAACAAAACTTTCCCGATTTCAAGCTATCAATCCACCTCTAGGTTTTCTTTATTTTCATTTAAATTCAATCGTGAAACTTCGAACGTTTTCTCCTTTTATTACATTTATTTTAATCTAGTATTTCCTTGCAAACTCGTTTTATAGCAAGATTAGTAAAATAAAAATATCTTCCTTATTTCTTTTACTAGCAATAAACTGTTAATTGCCAGTGAAGTAATTAATATTTTAAAGCCTAAAATTTGAGATAAAAATAAAAGAGAAATGCATCCATGATATTAACATAATTAGCGTATAACCCGAACGGGTAGTAAGACGCGGTGCTAAATAAAATAAAATAAAAGTAACATAATTAAAATTTATCTGGATATTATTTTTAGTAGAACTAATTAAAAATAAACCCACATCTGTGGGCACACAGACCAAATGTCAGTTTCAACTGGACTGGCTTGACGATGACAAGAGGTCAGAGGTTCAAATATCAGTCGAGTGTGCAAATGGTTTTTTTCCACCTAAATTGTTTCCTACTTTCTCTACACTCAAATTATGCCATGTTTCCTCTAAATTATACGAGTATCTTCTTAATTCTTACATCATTAGCGTAATTAATTATATACGTCTATCCCACCTTAGTGGCCGAATGGTCTAAGCCAGCCCTGGGCAAACTACAACCCGCGGGCCACATGCGGCCCGCCAAGCTATCTTTGAATTTTTTTTATATAATTCTAAATACAAAAGTTAAATTTTTAATATAATCCTAGAAACAAAAGTATCCTGCCAGACAAAATATCTATTTCACGTTCGTATTTTATTGCTTGAGACCAAAGCGTTGGCAACCTTGATCGCTCCAAGGAAAAAAATGTATATGCCCATAACATGATAATAAGCTTGAATGCATTCCAATTAAAAATGCCTTTGTTTTCACAGAATTTATTTGAAAAAACACTCTTGATCACTTTCCAACCACGCAAACACTGACGACACCAGAAAATTAATTTGAAGAATATGCCGAAATTAGCAACGCATTGAGCAATGAGATTTCTCGCAGGTTTGTCGATAGTTCGCGATCCATTTTCAGTTGACATTGATAGTGCACCGAATGAGCTTCAACTTGAGATAAACCCGCAGTATAGTACTGGCTTAAGGGAGCTACATGGTCGGGAAGAAATTTGTAACTTTTACAATTCTATTGATTCTGATAAATTCGCAAACATTCAAGATTTTGCTGGAAAAATGTTGGTCATTTTTTTATCTATCTTTAAATGTGAACAAACATTTTTTATGATGACTCTCAATATAACCTCCTTACACTCAAGCATTTCTGATGAATATTTACAAGCAGTTTTAAGAATTTCGACGACTGAATTTACAGCCGACATCAAAGAAATGATTAAGGATATGACATATTTGCATTCAACTCATTAAGTCATGTTTTATTGGAGAGTTATTCCTCATTTTTTAAACTTTTGTTTATCTTGTCTATGTAATTTTCTATTTTTATGTAATATTATTATTATTAGCACCGCGTCTTACTACCCGTTCGGGCTGTACGCACTTACGCTAATGTGTAATGGTAGGGTGATTGTGAGATGAAATGGAGGACCTACAGTTTAACGTGGAATCCGAACCACGGTGGAGGCCTGGCATTCCCCACATTCACAAGATGTCTTGTCAGAGGTGAAGGAAGGGTTTGGTAATCAGATAAATCCATGCCGGGACCGAGGATTGAACCCCAGTCCCCCAGCACAGAAGTCCGACACCTTACCCCTAGACCGCCAGGTCTCCTTTATGTAATAAATGTGTACCAAAAATTATATTTTTTTGGTGGACCGTTAAAGTATTTAAATTCTCAATGTGGCCCTTCAGACAAAATATTTGCCCAGGCCTGGTATAAGGAGTCACTCTCATGTTAGACTGACTTGATGAAGACGGGGAGATCAAGGTTCGAATCTCAGTCAGTTCTACGTATGCCCTTTGCAAACGTTCGAGAAACATTTTTATCAAAAACACAAAATGGCGTATATGTGTCGTACATGTGAGAAAGTACCTAATAAAATATACACACTTTGTGGGCCACATGGTCTAAGGTGTACTCTGGCAAAAGACTGGATTGCCGTCGATGGGGGGGAGGATCAGAGTTTTAATCCTGGTTGGGTGTAATAAGGGTGTTTTTTCTTAAAAAGCTTTCCACTCTCCCTCCACAAAAATTCTAGTACACTTCTTTTAAATTCAACCGACCTCATTTCTAACGCATTCTCCTTATTATTATATACAGGGTGCTTGGAAACTCTACGCCCAAACTGCACATATAGTTTGTTTGAACCAAAAGTAATACAAAATCCCTAAACACTTACATCAAGAAAATTATACTAGTACTTTTAAATTATGTTCAAGTTTCAGCGTATAGGACCAGGAGAGCAAAGCCGGGCAAGCATACGTGTACAACAGGTTGCATAGGAGCTAGGTTCGCGGCACTATATATGTAATGATGGCAAGAACTTTCTGTGATGTAAGACCGTTAATGATTATCCTCAGAATGTATTCCCATTTCTAGAAGGACTGGTGTGTTATTTGCTATTAATTGTGGTGTGTTCCGCTGCCGTCCTCCAAGATGTCGAGGTGTGCAGTGCCACGCGCCTAACTCCTTTGCAACTTGTTGTACACGCATGCTTGCACAGCTTTGCTCTCCCGGTGCTGTACGCCGAAACTTTGAACACAATGAAATGGTATTAGGATAGTTTCACGGATGTAAATGTATAGAGATTGTGTATTACTTCTGGTTCAAACTAACTATAAGTGCAATTTGAGCTATGAGTTTACAAACACCCTTCATATGCGTATTTCTATTAGGGCGGTGTTAAAAATAAGCATTCAATATTGTGAAACGTAATTTACCACAGTAAGAACCAAGAGAAAACATACAACTTGGTAGTCGCATGAATAAGTATCGTCTTTTCAGTGAGCGAACATGGTTCTAGCATATTCATACAAGCCAGAAACTATATTTAAGACCAGGAATAAAGAAAAAGCAAATCAGTTATATAAACCGCATTGAAGTTGGTCAGACTGATGATAAATACCTAGTAGTCTAGCCTCACAGCCTTATTTACATTTAAAACAAGAAATCTTTAGAACAAAGTTTAATAAATAGTAATGTTACAAGCATTAACTATATAAACGAAACCACAATAATAATATATTTAATTTATTTAAATTTATCAATGACTACAATGTACCATTGAATCTAGACTCAAGGACTTAGTTAAGTTTACATATAAATGAGCTATCTTCTAAACGGAGAGCAAGAAAAATTATCTAAATCACCAGAATTATCTATATAATCGAAATTAAACCAAACTTAAGTTACATGTCTATAATTTATTTTAAATGACCTTTTGGTATACATTTTATAGTTAATTTAATAAAAATAAAATAAATTTAGCTCATTCTCAATTTATCCACTCTTACGACAGAGTTATACACATTTTTTTACAAATAAAAACTAAAATTATATGCGCTTATCAATTGAAGGTTAGGTTATGTTAAGTTGGTTGGTACTGGTCGTATACCGGCCTAAAAATCAATACTATTATAAAATACTCAATTTTTAAGGAAATAATGGGTATAATTAATGTAGCATATTAAACCTATTATTTAATATGTACAAAAAAAACCATACATATAATTAACACAATTAATACAAAAGCTAATATATTCTAATAATGTGTGGCAGATATTAACTCACGGTGGATTTATGCTGCCGGGAAACGCCCAAGCTCCAGGAAAACGGCCCCATCTGACTATGCCGGGGCCATCAGCTAAAAAACATCTTACTCACAGGTCCCACTTTGAAGAAATGGTAGATATGGTTTTCTCTGGGCGCCACACCATCAACGAACGCTAGTGGTCATCCAGCACAATTACTTAACTTTACCCCCTTACCCCCTTAGATTTCCAGATGCAATCCTTCCCCGAGTTCTTCAGTTCTGTTAATATATAACAGTCATTCCTCGCTTCACATTTTGTATTCTATTTTATAAATTCAGCGGAGGAAGTACTAGGACAAAAATCTCCATTGCCGGAGAAACTACTGGTGACTACGATGTGTCAGGCATCAGTCTCTCCACCTCGTCACAGATGAAGCCTCATCTGGGGCTTTTAAGTATTTGAGAGCTAGAATCTGGGATTGATTCGTAACACCTTTTTAACTATGTCCATCAGACATAGTCTTTTGTGTCATAATGTCTGACTTTATTTTCTATGTCCATCAGACATATTTTTTTTGTGTCATAATGTCTGACTTTCTTTTATATGTCCATCAAACATAGTTTTTCGTGTTAGAATGTCTGAATTTATTTTCTATGTCCATCAGACATAGTTTTTGTTGTCATAATGTCTGACTTTATTTTATATGTCCAGCAGACATATTTTTTTGAATCATAATGTCTGACTTTATTTTCTATGTCCTTCAGACATAGCTTTTCGTGTTAGAATGTTTGACTTTATTTTCTATGCCCATAAGGCCTAATTTTGAATGTTAGTCTGAAAGTTATTTTTCTATATCCATAAGACATAGAGTTGTTTGCCATATTATGACATGTTTTCTTATGCCCATATGGCGTAGTTTAGAATAAAGGGCTAATGTTCTATTTATATTGGTCCATACGACTTTATTTACTATGTCAGTGTGTCTGATTACGTTTTTTAAGCCCTTAAAAGATAGCTTTATATATTTGGGAATAATAATCACTCCCTAAACGGTATGACTATGTTTAGAATCTCTTTATGGCGGATATAAGGTTATCTAACGTTTTCTTCAATGACCTAGCTAGGTCAGTGACAAATATCAGTCACTATTACTTGTATTTCTTTTAGATGAATCTATTTACGGTGCGCAACCTGTGGGAGTACAACTAGTTCATAATAGTGGCCCGCGGGGATAGTGCTTTGTCTCCAGCCCCTGCAAGCGCCGTTTGTATTAAGTAAAACTATTATTATTGGTACTATTTACTGTGTGCCCAAATTAGGGTGTTGAATGTCCAGACAGTACTTATTATGAATTGGCCAACCATAGCAATTTATCTGCATATATGCTTGATAGCTCGCCATTTACTATTTGTAATATGCTATTTCCTCTTATAGGAGATTATTCTTAGGTTTTCATAACTCTCTATGGAGTTAACTCAAGCTAGCTATCTTATATAACCTCCTTCATAGTAACACTATAAAATTAGGACTTAATACCATTTGTTTTCATTCACTATAGTTTCACTATTATTCATGAATAGACCTTTCATGGCTTAGTCTGGAATTAGTTAGGCTGGATTGTCTTTAAGTATTGTAGCTTAACCTTAAATTAATATTTGTTGCCTATTTTTGACTGCCGCTATGTTGAGACAGACGCTCCCTTATAGGAGAATGAGCGTTGGTCCTTAATTCTAGAGTTAGTAAACTAACCTATATGTTATATCTTACTTCTGTTATTTCCTAGTCATCAAGGAGCTTTTTCTTTTCCTGCCAATCGGGAATTATACGTACATGATAACTGAATAAGGTTATCTATAATTACGATGAACTGTTTGATCTAATGTTTATTTAAATGTATGTAGTTCTGTTCCTCTTGTTTACATTTAAATAAACTGATTTGTTATAATTGTATATTTCTCTTATGTCTAATCCTTCCCAAACCTTCATGTTATAATTTTATAAATTGTAATCGTCACTTCTTCTACTTGATAGGACAAGCGAGGATTCATTAATATCTAATAGATTATGGAAAATTGCCAAGAGAAATAAAAAAAAAACATTTATGGGCAGCAGGTGATGAGTGATATTTGGTAATTTCTAACTCCAAAATAAAAGTTTGTTTTTTTCAAGAGGTAAGACTATTACATGTAATTTAGAGGAAATTCCCCATCTTTAGAGTGAAAACGGGTTGCTTATAACCATAGTGACAAACTACATCCAGAGCACCCAACCAAGATTCAAGCCTGGACCTCTCCGTCCCAATCAAGCCATTTTATTGTGATAGTGAAGCCTTCCTTCGTGTATAATCACCTATACGGATGGGTATAGATTGCTACCTAGTCTTCCTGAGTCTATATGATCATATTTCTACGGTACAGTAAGAGTTATATTTATTTATATTTAACACCGCGTCTTCCTACCCGTTCGGGTTATACGCTTTAAGTACTAATTACTCTAATAGATTAGGAATTGAGGAGGTTGAATTAAAGGAAGTGAACCCACATTTGCGTGGAGGGAGAGTGGAAAACCATTTAAGAAACACCCCCCACCCCCAGTTCACCCTACCGAGATTCGAACCTCGATCTCCCCGTCCTCAGCAGTCGAGCTCAACACGACAAGTGCGTTAACCAACTACGCCACCGAGGACGGTGATATGAGTTATAATTTTATATGTGTATAAAGAGATAGAAACAAAAAAAAATTATTTTACAAAAGAAATGAGCACACTATTCTCTTGAATAAATGAGCCAACCGTCCCAATATTATTAGTATTATAAGCGCCATGTATTGCATGTTAATGTGAGAGACGTGCCAAGCCGAATAGTCCATTTTGCAGGCTAGCCGCCCCTGGGTAATCCTATTACAGTTACATTTTCAACCAAGTTTTGATTATTAGGACATTAATGAGACCTGCTGCCAATTAGTTAACTAGATCTTTCAATAACCCCTCGTGTTGCATTATACTCGAATTATATTTTACACGGCAGTTCAACTGTGAAATCAACCAACTACGTTGATCAGGCGAATGTTGTTGATAGGATCGATTAGAGTCGTCATTGGCTTAACGCTTGTGGTTTACTCTCTTTTATCTCATTAAAACGCTTTAATCCCAGTGTACTGGTCATTAGTGACTAATATTTACTTAATTATATGGCAAGCACAGTAATCAGACCCTAAATGGTCAATTTACCAATTTGCGAATGAGAATAGAGATCCAATTTAAAAGAGACACAATCACGAATCTGTCGGTAATCGAATTCACGATATTCTGAGATCAATAGGAAGACATGATACCCACTTATCTAAGGTGAAAAACGCTTACAACTTTTTTTTTTACCACCATGTCTAAATACCTGTTCAGAAGAGCTAGAAATAATTGTAGGAGAAACTACCATCTGTAGACTAGACCTGGATTCGAACCTCAATTTCCGCGTCGCCTCTTATATTTAGTCATTAAATTTACTATTTCCCCAAATAGATATTTCCCTTGCCTTATTTTTCATATTAAACTTATTTAGTTGTCTTACAACATTACCGATTATGACCGATAAAGGTTATTTTTGTCACGCTCAAATATTGTTTGAAAATACTTAGTATATTTGGAGTTTAAAAGACGCAAATATCAAATTATAATGACTCTGTAGTTTTACTTATGTGATTGACTGAAAATTGCCGTGAGATCTACCGGTCGATTGCGGTCGACTGGTTGCCAACCCATGCCAGGTGATAAACATCAATATTTTCTTACATAAAATACTCTATAAAACACATTATATTCCTATAAAACTCCCTGCTTATTCTTTCAATGCCGAGATGAATCATTATTGCTTTCGATAAAAGTTTTTTTCAATATGAATAATGTGCCAATACTTTTATTTCGATACCACATCTCTGTAGATGAAGACGGTAGATTCTTTCTAGGAAATGTACCCACGTTTTTGAGGAGGGAGCTTTGGAGATATTTGAGGACAAACCACCTTTAGTGCATCCAACCGGGATTTAAACTCCGACCTCCCTGTCCCCGGCAAACCAGAACAGACTATATTTAAACCTTACCGATGGTGTGAACGAGGGTACTGACAACCGGCAGGGCTGTTCTAGTGGTTGGTACAGTGAAGACACCCGCATCGATGTCGCATTGTCTATCGCGTCACTATCGTGCTGGACTGAATTTCCATTGACAGGGAGATCCAGGTTAGATCCCCAGTAGGGTATATTTCCCCGAACGCGAAAAATCTGAACGGTTAATATTTGATTTGTTACGAATTATACTAAGCTCAAAACCGTACGAAGAAAAGAGGTTATGTTTGTTGGTGGAAAGTTAGTAATTACATCGTATAGAGAAAGTTAGAGTCTTGTCTGGTTTACGTAATCAATAGAGAGCGATCGATCTGTCAATGAATGGTCCGAGTTCATCGAGGGTCATAGAATATTGCAACGTAGGTCTCTGGAGACGATGACCCGACCACGTAATCAATCATGATATACCCATAACACTACCTTCCCACACCACAAACAGATGTGGACTAATTTAACCTCGCGTCTATTATGGTGGTCACCAGCAGGGCTGGTGTAGTGGTCCACACACGTCTGACTGATTGGCAAGGGTTCAGTCCCTGCCGGCTGCTGTGGGGATGGCTCCTTCTCACACTGGTGTAGTGGTCCACACACGTCTGACTGATTGGCAAGGGTTCAGTCCCTGCCGGCTGCTGTGGGGATGGCTCCTCCTCACACTGATGGGTTCTACCTCCTCTTTCTATACTGCATTTTAAACTGCTTTAGGATTGAAGTCAGAATAGCCGGAGTAGGGAGTGGAGGTTCGTCCCATGCACGACCCATCCGTGAAGGATGGATGTAATAGCAACCGATACACGTTGCCAGATTTCTTAGCAGTCACTGAGTATGCTTGTATGGCAGTAACGCGCCAACTCCCACTATGTGACAACTATGCTCCCCAGCCTACCCACCACGTGTATCCTAGAGCAGTTTAAATAGCAGTACAAATTTACGTTTCCGTTAAACTCACCCTAAGACCTTAGATTGGTTTGGGAGTATCCCAGAAAGGGAGGTGAGATTCATGACACAAGTAATTATGTATATTAAACAAGCCTTGTAAACTTTATTTATCGCCAGATTCTGAGTTAAGAATATGCATTAGCTTCTCCACCCCCTTTATAAGGAAAGTGTAGGACTTTAAACCCGCTTCGGTGGCAAAATTGTCTAAAACGTCACTCTCGTGTTGGAATGGCCATCTGATGATGGGGAGTTTTAGGCTTGAATCCTGGTCAGATCCACTGTGGGTGGTTTTTCCCTAAATAGTTCCTCACTCTCCCTCCACGCAAATGCTGGTAAATCACCTCTGGCTTGCTTCCTACCTCATCCTTACTTCATTAGAATAATTATATAATATGCATGTATCCTGAACGGTTAGTAAGACTCAGTGATAGAAAAAAAAAGAGTACTTTAAAGTAGAAATGAAAGTAGCGCGTATTAATTTTCTTATTTTTGCAGTTTTTATAACAAAATAATGTTATTGGTCAAATGAATAAAATGTTGCTTTAGTAGATACATTTAATTTAATTTTCCACGTATTTTAATCTCAACAGTTCATTGATACTTGTTACAAGTATTGTCGCATTTTAACGGAAACTTTTTAAACGAAGAAAAATGTCCAGGTCGAATTACGCAATGCCCATGACAGACTTTTGCGATCACCACGTATAAATAAAGCATAAACAATATTTTATTTATTCTGCCCAAATCATGTTTTTGTCATAAAAACTGAAAATTACGGAATTAGCTCATATTCCCTCCGATTCTTTAACTTTAATAAGAAGACTATCCAAGCACTCGAGCAATCGAAAGAGTAATAGCCGTGTCCTGTTTTTAGGAATGGCCGACGGCCTCAGACAGTTCAGTTTAAGTTTTTGCCAATAAATATTAGAATTCGTTTATTGTGCGAGAACGCTCAACAAAACTACCTTCCGCACCAGGCGTTGGAGCAGTGTGGCAGAGAGAACCTCCGATTTAGATAGGAAGAAGGCATTTTTTAAAAATTATAAAAGTTATCAAAAATATGTTTATATACTTACACTTAAGGCTGTGTGATCTTAAAATGTCCCATTTGATTGAAATTATTAATATAGTCTTGACATAAACGTTAACATTTTTTCGAGATACATTTTAATTAAAATTTCTAATGAATTCTATATTCAAACAAATTAGAGGACTGGACTAACTTTATTTGAAATTTGAGTCGACTTGAAGAGTGTTTGAATTAGTTTTAATATATCAGCTTGGTACCCCACTTCAGTGGCTGAATGGTCTAAGGTGTCAGTCACTCTCGTGCTTGACTGGCCTGATGACCAGGAGTTTGTTGTTCGAATCCCAGTCGGATCTACTGAGGGTGGTTTTTCCTAAATGGTTTCCCACTCTACGTTCATACATATTCAGGTAGATTTCTTCTAAAATTCTTCTTTCCTCATCCCTACCCCATTATAGTAATTATCATAATGCATATAACCTGAACAGGTAGTATGTCATGGTAATAAAAACAATACATTTAGAACTATTGTAAGCGATGGTCGGTATTTAGTTGCTTCAAGTTACAGTTGGCTGGATCTAATATTACAGTACATTTGAATTAAAATCATATTTTCTTTGTTAAAAGTTTGAATCCCTTTATTTGTTTATGTTCACTCGATTTGACCATTTAAATAATGGGTTATAGAATACGTATTTTCACGGCTAAAAGGTGGGATAATTAAGATATAGCGGTTTTTTTCTTAAAAACATATGAGTAGATTGATCTTTTGTGGGACACAAAATCTAGAAACTACCATATAAAAATGTGAGGAGCACCTTATTAATAAAATCATTTGATGATCTAAAAAAAGAGTGGAAAAATATAACTATTGAAACTGTGATATTGAAAACTAAGACAATTAAAACAGTGTTCAATTAAGACGCTTTATAACGTATCGATTAAATTCATTTTTGTGATGTTTGTGCTTGAATGTTCAGATTGTATTTGATATTATACAAACACTAAAAAGTTATTTGAATTTATAAATGTACATGATATAAAAAATAGAGTTAAGAATGCTACCTCTCAGATTAAACAGGGTGTACACTCCAACCTTTTATTGAAGACATGTTTTCATCATACACCTTGATAAATAAATACATTTCCGTCCAATAATGTTCAAGGTTCTTTAAACCCTCCCTCGGAGCGCTACTGGTCCTACAATCTAAGAGCCTCATAGGAATGAAGAGCCGAACTATGGAAGAAGATTAAATGTACAAGCTGGATTACAGAGCTACCTGTTGACGTTAGTACGAACTTTCTACCGGCTACTACTTTGACGAAAGAGACAGTCAATAATTATGTAAATTTCAGCATTTAAGATGTTAAATTTAGTCTGAGAATAATTTTAAGATGTCAGGACAATAATCAAGGTAATAACTAACTACAAAGATTGCAGGAGGGCCAAAATAATTTCACTTTGTGACTGTACATTTTATTTCTTACCCAATAAAATCTATTTTATTGGCATTCGTCCAGGAAGTATTTTCATTTTTCGGCCTCCAAGCTAATTTCAAAGTTTCTGAGGGTTCCTATTGGCCTTATAGTTTGGTCAACCTCACGAAATATTTCTCCATTTGTTACGGAAGAGTTACGTCATAATGAAAACCTTCTTGTTTGTATGCATCCCCAAACATATTAAGGAACATCAAGTAGGCTGATATTGGGTTGTCATGTGGTGCGTATTGATGACAGGCGTGTTAACAAAATTTTAGTTGAAAAACCTGACGATACAAGATCCCTCAGTAGATGGGAAAATAATGGGACACTGGATTTGAACGAGGTTGGGTAACAGTTCAGGGATTGTATGGCTGTATAAAATTATAGAGTTCAATGGCGATCGCACATTCTGGTGACCATGAACTTAAGTTCCTCAAGTCCAGAGAGTTAGCTAGTTGTTAAGGAAGTGTTAGCTTATAACGTTTTAGGAGATAAAATTTACTAATAAAATTGATTAACGGAGTTTTTTAAATATCCGGACAACTCATCCTTCATCATATTCGAGAATATAATTAATGTATTTATTTTATTTTCGTAAACGATGGAAGAAATATTGTTTATGTTTAAAAACTGTGCTTATTTAATCTTATGAATATATTAATAATTGTTAACAACTTATTATAAAGATGGTGTGGTAAGATGTCAATTTTAAATAATCTAGCATTTGTATGGAAGTAGAATGTAAAACCATTCTGAGAATTGTACGATGTAAAAAAATACTCCCCCCCCCCCTCACACACCTCCAATGCAAAAGCAGGAAGGTAAAAAATTAGTTTGATAGCCGTTTTAATGGAAGAAATTAAAAAAAAGCTATAAACATATATCCGGAAAACTATGCTAATAACATTAATTTGTGTTCAAAGTTTCTGCGTGAAATACCGGGAGAGCAGAGCTGTTCAAGCATGCGTGTACAACAGATTACATAGGAGCTAGGCGCGAGGCATTGCACACATCAACATCTTGGAGAACGGCTCCAGAACGTACCACAACTAATAGTAAACTGCACACCAGTCAATCTAGAAATGCAAATCGTTCCGAGGGTCATCAATTCATCATTAACGGTCCTACATCACAGAAAGTCCTTGCCATTATTACATGTGCATTGACGCGTGCCCCCCTCGTAAGAAAACGTAAAAAAATCCTAAAACCCTCTCCTAAAAAAAGAAACTTACGTAATTTAAGTGTAAATATGCTACATCTTCATTGAACACCAGTCAGCCTCCTTATATTAGTAAATTAGATCAGGGAAACCTAATACATTTTCGCGCTACATTAAATCATATCTAACACAAACAGTCTTGATGGTTCCGGAACTAACAACCTATTAATAAAAACAATTTTCAATGGGAAAGTAAACATAACTCTAAAGAGAAATAAACATTTCAACCTCAAATGAGAACACAAGCATTAATAATGTAGTGTTTTTTAGAAACGTTGTACGAAAACTTCCTGGTTAGTCCAAAATATGATAGAATTGAAAATATTATTATATTTCTGCATGGAATTTAAATGTTGTCTCCAGTTTAGTTTAAAGAAAACTGATTCCTTTGAGTTGTGTATTTGAAATAGTAAATATGGATTTAAAAAAAAAATGCGGACGCTTGACGAAACTGAAGGGTTATTAACTTCTGGCACACCACATCTGCAAATAGCTCGTGCCCCTTTACTAATTTTACAAAGAAGTCTCCCAAAAGAGAGTAAGCAGCGCACGATATTTCCTGAAATATTTTCAAGTCGCGTATCTCTTTCGCGGCCATAACCTAAACCCACGTTACCTCTCCAGATTGCGTGAAGGTAGAGTGTAAACCCATTTTGAAAAAAAACCACCCCAGTTCACACGATCGATATTCGAACCTCGATCTCTTCGTCCTCAGCAGTTTAGCTCAACACGAAACTAGCGCGTTAGCTAACTACGCCACCGAGGCGGGTCACACGCAAATCAAGGGAACAAATACCTATAAATACAGCCGTTCTGAAATTTAATAAATCTAAATAAAATCACGAAAAAATAGAAATAAAGGATTATAAAAGTTGATAACATCCTCTCAATCTCTGCGCTAATTTGCAATAAGACGCAGGCCTACAATTATATATATATATATATATATATATATATATAAATGTTTAGTTATTAAAATTTACCCTGAAAGATAACAATATTACCTTACATGTAGCCACTATGGCGTAGCTTAAAAAAACGTAATACGTCAAGGTAAAACTGCTACTTTTCAGGGTGAAGTGAGTGTGCATCACGTGTCAATGAAACTCTTCGTGTACCCCACCCCTGAGGCTAAGCGTGCCATAGTTTGGGAGAAATTAACAAACGCAATGAGGCCGGTATTGACACTGGTAGAGAATACATTATTTTACAAGCTAATGCTGCTATTTAGATGTAATGTTTTTCTTCATAAGTCAACAAACCAAAGGTCAGTATGATGTAATATTTATATGGCGCTAAACATCCACTCAATCCTTCGGCTGGCTAGTGCTGCCTGTACCATCTGGTAGAAACCTCATGTACTAGGGGAGTTCAGAAAGTGCAGTGATTTCCCGCTACCTCCACTAAATATATATGAGCGAACGTATTAGGATTTACCAACTTTGTTGGTAAAATATATTTTCACACGCCATCCAGAATTCCTTTACATGTCACAATCGATATGGTATGGATGGCTTTACTCCACCTCCGAAGGAAGTTGTGCTACGGATTTTTGTCACTCAAGAAAAATCCGTTGGCCTCATTTAGGTTTAAACCCACGAACATCGGGTATTGAGGAGATCACTTTATCCCTAGACCACTGAGGTTAACAGATATATAATTATATATAAGTATTTGAAAATAATAAACTATTAGCTGAACTGATGTGCACGCAGTCAAACGGGTATATTCTTGTTTGCCAATGGCGAGAACGTCAGAATTCTAATCCCTGCAAGGCGATTACGAATCTCTATGACGCGACGATGAGGTAACATGCCATTCGTTGGACGTCATAAGGTAGAATTGAAATCATGGATCTTCTTAGTGCGTCATACGATTGACCGAATCGCCATATTGCCAACAATACGAGGAAGCCCTTTGAAAGAGCGTCGTAACCCCGCCATAACGTGCGAGTCAATTGATCATAATTTATTTTAAATAAAGAAAACTTGTTGATTAAAGCAGAAAGTTCAGGGCTCGAACCCTGGGGAAGTCTCTATGATTTAAATATTTGGGGTCCAATTGCTTCACAGACTAGTTAGTCTCGTTGTTATCATACTTGACTTTTATACTGGAGGATGGGGTTCGATCCCTAAGGACTTATTTCCGAGATAATTTTATACGCTCTCTCAATGTTCCGTGAAAAATGTAAATACAGTTAATATCTTTTGAAATTGTTAATTTTTTAAATGGTAATCTTTGAACCTAGACGAACTAATTTTCTAGTTATTATACATGTAAAGCTAAAAACAAATACATTCACGGATGAACATTTTGCAGACAACTAATGTTTCCTGTTCTGTGAAAGATCACAGCTAGAGATGGGTGAACTTAAAAAAAAAGTAACTGTTAACAGTTCAATAATCAGTAAAACAATAATAAAGTCCCATCAAGTGGATTTATTTGGAATATCTAACGTGCAATTTCTGAATCGACTAATTATATCAGCACACGTCTTATTAACTAACTTAAACCTAGAACAGACACTACATCCAACCCCCAGTAGTTAATTCATCACTGTGAAAAGAAAAACCCGCATTTAATCAATGATAAATTGTTTGGCCATACCAGGGATTGAGCCCGGGTCTCTTAAATCAGTAGAGAGACACAATACCGACTGAATGTAGGACCCTAATCAAGTGGACTCACCTGCATCTTCTTCCCCGCCCTGTTTGATGTTCAGCGTGGCGGTAATCATGAGAACCGCGAGAGAGAAAATCATGATGACGAATGAAGTGAAGACAACGACAATCAGATGACGCTTCTTCTCCGCGGCGACCGTCACCGGATCTTCCGGGTCCAGAGACTTACGGTGGAGTGATCCCGAAGAGAGCTCTGGTAGGTCACCATCCCTCCCCTGTCGACTGACGCTGGAGTAGCGCCTCACGGCGTCCGGGTGACTACCAGAACGCCCGCGCGCCAGAAAACTCTCGGTGGCACCTAGGCTCGAAGACCGGGCGGGGACGAACCTCTTGTTCGGATTGGTGACCACCGACGAGGAGGATCTCCGAGAGACCGATCTGTTCCTGTGCTTGCTCTCTCTCGCTTTGAAGGGGTGGACAACCCCTAATCCGGAGAGCGAGTGGCTACGGTCACGTGACTCTGGTACGTGTAGACGTCCGTACTTGGATGATGAACAGATCCTGTCGGGAACGCACCTCAAGTCTTTGATCAAAGAACTGGAAGGATACTTATCAAATTCGTTGGCGCAAGAATAACTGCAATAGAAACACGGGTCACACTTTGGACACTCAAAGGTACTCACGATACGTTTATACCTCGCAGTATCCGTCTGACGGGGGCAATGGACCTCACTCCTTTGGTAGTACCTCTGTTCGCGAAGCCATTTCTCCAAATTTGGCCGACCAAGTTCTGGGGCCGAATGTTTTCTCGTGCGCTGGGGTACTATGATCTCCAGTGGATCCGTTTGACATGTCGCCGACGAACTACTTTCTTTGCGTGACGGTGAGTTTGAATGATTGTCCTTAACTTGACAAACACATGACTTGGTGTCCGCTGATCCGGGGTTTGACCCCTTTGAGGTAGTGCATATTTCCATGTCCGTCAAGATAACGGTAGGTATCTTCAGAACAGAGTGGCTGCGAGTGTTATCGGCCATTTATTATTATTATTATTTTTTATTGTCGCTATGAGTTTAACCTATCACGCGGCGCAGTAGCCGAGTGCTTACAAAATAGACCAACAGCAAAAAAACACAAACTAAAAGGATCGTGCGAAATCGCGTCTAGCTCGTTCGGTTTACGATCGTTCACTGATCTGTTCTAAACTGGAAGGAGAGAGAAAGAGAACGATTTTACATAAATGTTTTTTCTCACCACTCCCCCAATTTGTTTTTACTCTATTTTCGAATTAACGCCGCCTTTAACATTCCCCCGGCATTTGTTTGTGTGAACGTTTGAAAGATATGTCTTATATAGAACATCCGCCCCTGTACGGTGTGTATGTATGTATATATATATATATATATATATTTCCATATTATGTATGTATATACATCATATATATATATCATATATATATGTATATATATGTATATACATCATATATATATATATCCTGGAAATAATATCCTCATAAGAATGATGCAAATAATAATATTTGACAAGATGTTTGGATTAAGATATTAAGTGTAATTGTATTTTTGACACATGCTTATTAAACATATCGTTACATCCACACATTATTTAACTTCATTCAAAACCTCTTCGGTGGCCGCATGCTCTAGGTAGTCACTGTAGTCGCAATGGACTATAATGTCGATGAAGGGGAGGTTGAGGTTCTAATATATGTTAGGGGTTCTGAAGGTGGTTATCCCTAAATGTATTTCCCCTATCCCTCCGCGCAAATGCGGGTACACGTCTTCTAAACATATCCATGCTAATCCCTAAAACCATTAGCGTAGTTATTAAGTACATAAGCATATAACCAGGACGAGTGGTAAGACGTGGCGCTAAAAACATTTAAAAAATAAACACGCACTAAGAACCAGGGTTCTCTTGACACGTGTGTAGTCTGACAAACTCGGTCACAGACGGGACGAATGAAATGTAATGCGCAACTTTTAACGTAGACAGGACCATTTTTAAAACATATCTTTAGGAGACAGTAATAACATGATAAGGGCACTATTTGACAATTACAAAAGTGAGTAAAACTACTTTAATATGTTAATACTACAAGTAATGTCCGTATTGATGGATATCGATACAAAAATAATAATAATAATACAAATAAGTAGGTTTAGTGTTAACAATGTTGATCGGAAAATGTGTGTTTGTATTTTTTAGAAGAAAAAAACCCAACAAAGCTTCCAAAGTTTTGGTTTGTTTATTATAACTTAGCTCAGACTAAAACACACCGGTTCTTAAAAAGAGTTATCGTGGTTTAAATGTAACTATTTAGATAAGAAGATATAACTTGCAACAAGACCATTTATTCACTTTTAACTTGTTCGAATTTCATTGTTTTTCACGATTTTTATCTATCAAATGATTTTTTTTCTATCCAGGTCGGTGGTTTCCTGTACTGACGAGTCACCCCCTCTTTAGTTTGAATTACTGATGACGGGGATATCAGGGTTCGATCCCCAGTCTAGTGTATTGATGGTGGCTTGATTTACCACTCCTCCTACACGTAGATTCTGGTACATTTCCTTAAAACTCTTCCTTCCTTAGCCCTATTCCATTAATGTAAATATGCAGATAGCCCAAACGAGTACTAATACGCGGTGCACAAATAAATACAATGGATTATTTTCCATCGCGTTTTATTACCTGTTCAGGCTATTTTCATTTAATTACACTAACTGGGTAGGGATTCGTAAAGTTTAGTTTTGAGGAAATGTATCTACATTTAAGTGAAGATACTAGGAACAATATTTAGCTAAGACCACCCTCAATACACCTTACTGAGATTTAAACCCCATCCTCCTCGTTTCACCAACAAACTAATTAAGTTCGGCATTTATTCGCTTGCCCATCAATGCCATTTTTTTAAATTTACTGTATTCATAAGTGCCTTGTAATGTAATAAGTGGGGGTTCTCTTAATGGTGGTCGAACAGCGACCCACGCGCACTACATTTGGTCACTGTCGACCGGAAGTTCGGGGATTGAATCCCAGCTTGGTTCACTGAGTAGTAGTTTTCTCAACCTCGTTTTTTGTTGGTTTTGTCCACAGTGTCCCGTTTGGGCTATGCACATATTTACATTAATGTTCCACACTCGAACATGGTCAAAAACCTATGTTATAAACTAGTTTCATCTAAATAAACAATATCAACATTCCAAATTACTTATTTCAATATATTATATTCTTCTACTTCCTCCATCAGAATCGGAGCTACACAACAGTGAATCAGTCGTGTTAAGGCTGGTAAAATAATAGAATATAGATGAAACAATTTGTTTTAAATAGGTATTAAGTCAAAATCATAGATGATCAAAAGGATATTTTGAATTTCTACATATAATAAAAGTTTATTGTAGAAATAGGTCTTTATTCATTGTCCTGTGGTGGCATAAGACTATAACCTTTAGAAGTCTTGATTTGTTGCCTAGTGTTAATATTGTATCTCAAAGGTTTTGTTGGATTCGCCTGCTAGTAGCGAGAGAAATTCACTGTGGATCTCGTAGGTCTTGATTTGTTGCCTAGTAGTAAGATAAGCAGGCAGTATATCTCGAAGGTCTTGATTTGTTGCCTAGTAGTAAGATAAGCAGGCAGTATATCTCGAAGGTCTTGATTTGTTGCCTAGTAGTAAGATAAGCAGGCAGTATATCTCGAAGGTCTTGATTTGTTGCCTAGTAGTAAGATAAGCAGGCAGTATATCTCGAAGGTCTTGATTTGTTGCCTAGTAGTAAGATAAGCAGGCAGTATATCTCGAAGGTCTTGATTTGTTGCCTAGTAGTAAGATAAGCTGGCAGTATATCTCGAAGGTCTTGATTCGCCGTCTAGCGGTAAGAGAAGTTTATTGTAAACCCGAGAGGTATTAGTTCGTTACTTAGTGGTAATAGAATTTGACTGAAATTATAAAGATCTTGATTCTTTCCTTGAGATACCAACAAGGCCCTAGTCAGGGGAGGGTTTGGGGATTCAAGCCCCCAGCCCCCCACGTAATCTTATGAAAAAAATCGATATGGCTTTATTGGTTCCAACAATATCAAAACTAAGGTACAAGTACAAATTAGGGAGCTGTGTTACGATAAAATGCACTTCAGATAGCTTCTAAAACTGTGAACCATTTATAATTATTTCTAGCCTCCGGAAATTGGGGGATATGGCCCCCCTCCCCTTGAAATTATTAGTTGGCTACGGCCTTGGATACCAAAAGTTGACTGTAAATTTGAGAGGTCTTGATTTAGCGGTAAAATCAGTTGATGGACGATCATAAAGGTTTTGATTATCTGCCTATGGGGGTGGGGTTAACTGTAGGTCTCAGATACCCAAAAGAGGGGGTAGGGGGCTTAAAATAATATATTTATGTACGTGTTCTTCTAACCATCAAGCTATTATGCCTTATGTATTTAGAATTGGTCGTTAATACTGCGTGTGCTTTTCTATGTTAAATTCATGTTTGTATATGTAAAATTCTGTATTTATAAAGTACACACAAAATATCCTAGTTAAATAAAAGTTAACTGAAATCGATTTACAGTGATACAAGCAGCGTCAACTGAAAACGGTTGGGTTGGGTATTAAAATACCCTTTGATTCTCCCTCCCCTCCTACTTGATCAAATACAGATATTCCCCTTCACCCAGAAAATGCTTTCTCAGTTTTTATGAACTGTTGATGTTCTCGTGAAAGGAAGGAAAATCGTAAACACCTTGGTTTGACGACTCCCAACAGTCAAAACATCCCAAGTATTTAGTGCTGACGTTTCTTTTGATTTCTTTTTTTCTTTTTAACGGGTGTTAAACGGTGGGTTTATAGCAGTCTCTCCGACTGTATTTTTAAGACTCGGAAGAGTTGGCTCCCCAGGAAGATTCTCCGATCGAATTCGGGCCGCTAGTCGACGTGTGAAGTTTAAACACATGTCTTATAAACACTAGAACTCGCAGTCGTGGGAGAGGGAGGGGGTAAGAGAGCGGGGGAAGGGGGTAAACATACTGAGATATTGCACCTATACTGTCGTCGCAGAATGAACATATGTGACCATTTCACAACCGATTAACCGGAATATTAGATAAATAATTACGCTGAAACCAGAAAACGTATCCAAGTCCGGTGAAATTGGGAACAGTTTAATAGATTTTAGAATAATTATTTTTTGAGTGTTGTATTTTTTAATATGGGAATGAGTTTTAATATTTAGGAACAATTTTAACTAACAATAAAGATATTAGATTGTAAATTTGGGAAAAAAATACAATGGGGAAATACATGTTATTACTTACTATGTCAGTAAGCTGTATACGTCTCCACTGCTGTCCAGGAATGTAAGACTCAGAATATACAAGACCAGTCGTTCTCTATGATTGTGAAACGTGGTCTCTTACCTTACATGATGGAAAAAAAAATTGGAGTGTTCGAAAACAAGGTGCTTAGGAAGATATTTGACCAAAAAGGATTAGGTTACAGGGGAGTGGAGGAGCTTACATAATGACGAGTCACATAGACTGTACTTACCACAAGATATTGTTTGGGTAAAAAAAATCTCATAGATTACAATGGGCAGGACATGCAGCGCGAATTGGAGATCCTAGAACCTTGTTCAGAGTACTTATTGGCAAACTCAATGGGAAGAGACCATTAGGAAGACCTAGACGCAGATAGGACAACAGTAGATAGGAATTGAAAAATATAGGATGTAATGAGGTGGACTGGATATAACTAGCTCAAGATAAGTATAGAGTGTAATGAGATGGACTGGATAGTTTGCTTAAGATAGGGATAGGGAGTGTACTTTTGTAAGTGTGTCAATGAACTTTCAAGCTCCTAGTGTCATAGAGTAAGTAAGTATGGTAAAGTTGTTTCACTGATTTAAATTTCATTTTTTTATTGACACTAAATAAAGCCACAGTGTGATGTCACGCTCGATTCAAACTGTATTACTTACCGAAGTTATTTGTTATCCAAGTAGTAATAAGGATTCTTAATATCCCATCTGATAGTCAATTAACCGGGATATTCGATCGGTACACGGCTACCCTCAAAAAAGAATCACATTTATGTGCAGTTTTCTGCATTATTCACTTGACAACGATGAGATTTAAATCAGTGAAACTAGTTTATTTTAAAATAATTATTTTTCATTGTTTTATTAAAAAAAACTTAATTTCACTGGTCTCGATTTTACTGTTTCTTAATGTATAATACAGAAACCGCACTGTAATACTACGCCTGGCTAAGGTTGTGCTACCTACCTGAGTTACTCATTTCGGACCAGAAGTTTTATCATAGTTTTAACTAGAAGACAGTAGAATTTAAATTAGTAAATCCATGTTGTAATATTTATAAACAAATGTAAGAAAAAAATAATTACTTTCTTTTCCGTATTGCTGTTGCTTAATGAAGAATATACAAAATAGCAATTGATGAGATTTCTGGTTTGAGCATAATTGTTTTTTTATATATAAAAGCTGTGTTTTTCTAACCATTTAGGCTCAACGCAAATTGCAAATTTTTTATTTAATTTATCAGTTAGTTGTTGTAGATTATCTTAACAATGTTGCCTATTCATACTGGACAGAAAATAAATTTCAGGAAATGTAAATTTATTTCACTTTTATTTAAAAAGTTTTCCATCTACAAAAGTAAAAGTAAAAATAAAAATATTTTTAAAACATATTTAAAAATAAAATGCATGCAACGTTACAAAGATAGATTTTTAGTTTAAAGTGGTATTTCAGCTTTTGTAGACTATTTCTTTGAAAATTTTCTAAAAATTTGTCTATTTGAGCTATTCATGAAATTGGCTTATTTAATCTTTCTGGACGCATGTCGATATAAAAAGACCATTTAACAATATGATTGTTTTTTTTATATATAAAAGCAGTGTTTTGCTAACCATTTAGGCTCTACGCAAATTGTGTATTTAATTTACCAGTTAGTTGTTTGTAGATTATCTTAACAATGTTGCCTATTCAACACTGGACAGAAAATAAATTTCAGGAAATGTCAATTTATTTCACTTTTATTTAAAAAGTTTTCCATCTACAAAAGTAAAAATAAAACCAAAATTATTTTTAAAACATATTTAAAAATAAAATGTATGCAACGTTACAGAGATAAATTTTTAGTTGCAAGTGGTATTTCAGCTTTTGTAGACTATTTCTTGGGAAATTTTCTAAAAATTTGTCTATTTGAGCTATTCATGAAATTGGCTTGTTTAATCCTTCTGGACGCATGTCAATACAAAAAAAGGCCATTTAACAATATGACTATATAAAAAAAGGAAGCAACAATTGCTGTGCAGAGACAACTAATGGAATGAATCCACAAGCGTTGTGTTTATTGAGAGGACGAAGAGGATGAATATCAGAACAAGCTAGTGTGGATTCACAGGTTCACAGAAAAAAAACTAGAGAAGAAACGTGGTCACAAGACAAGCTCTAAGCCAATTATAATAGCTCAGCCTCACCACTTCATTCGCTCGGCATGACTTGAAATAATTTCATATTTCTCTATTCTGCTTGGGAGATCCAATCAAATTTTAATATCCAATCAGTGCAATGCGTATGTACCTGCAAAGGCAGATACAAGTATAAAACTGCATTTACTGTTATAAAGACATTTGAAATAACTTGCTAAATAGAAAGTGTGTCGGTTGTTTTGGTTCTGTCTTGAATTGTTTCACCCCACAACACAATAATTTGAAAACATCTTCTGTGACATTAATCTTAAGGGCTATTTATCCACTTAAAAGTAAAAGTCAGTAATCATTTGTTTCTTTTTAAGGGAATGATCATTGTGAAGAAAAGAAAAATGTATTCTAGTAATAGAAATAAACTTTTGTTATATAAACATCATTTTACCTGAAAGTTGAACGTTGGTAAGCTTAACTTGGAGGGTTCCACTATAAGATAAGGCAATGGAGGGAAGTGTTAGTCCTTCTTTACGACATTAAGGTATTGGTTTCAATATTTATGATTATTTTCTCTGTGGGGGTGTGGGGTGCTATAGCTGCCCCCGGCCTCCTGAATCTTTTGGCTAGCCCTTACTGCACCTATACTAACAACAGAATTGTTACCTTTCCATAAGTCTTTCGCTACTAACAACAGATAAGAAAGTAAATCTCAAAAAGTAATTGCTAAGAGAGAAAAAGAGTTAACCAGTGCTGGCATTTCATCTAAACTTTGCTATTTTCACACTCTGGCATGAAAAGAATGTTTCAATGTTGCTTCAGCACTGTCCAGACTAGATTGACACAAGCGTTGTGTTTATTGAGAGGACGAAGAGGATGAATATCAGAACAAGCTAGTGTGGATTCACAGGTTCACAGAAAAAATTAGAGAAGAAACGTGGTCACAAGACAAGCTCTAAGCCAATTATAATAGCTCAGCCTCACCACTTCATTCGCTCGGCACAACTTGAAATAATTTCATATTTCTCTATTCTGCTTGGGAGATTCAATCAAATTTAAAACTCAATCAGTGCAATGTGTATGTACCTGCAAAGGGAGATACAAGTAGAAAACTGCATTTACTGTTATAAGGACATTTGAAATAACTTGCTAAATAGAAAGTGTGTCTGTCGCTTTGGTTTTGTCTTGAATTGTTTCACCACACAACACAATAATTTGAAAATATCTCCTGTGACATTAATCTTAAGGGCTATTTATCCACTTAAAAGTAAAAGTCAGTAATCATTTGTTTCTTTTTAAGGCAATGATCATTGTGAAGAAAAGAAAAATGTATTCTAGTAATAGAAATAAACTTTTGTTATATATACATCATTTTACCTGAAAGTTGAACGTTGGTAAGCTTAACTTGAAAGGGTTCCACTATAAGATAAGGCAATGGTAAAATCTGTCAAATCAGATCCAAGAGTTGTGATGGAAGGATTGGTTTTATTAAGGCTCCTTCAAGTTTAAATTTAACAATTTTAATTAATAGGTTTGATAATAAAAAGAGGACTTGTATAAATAAGCACAATATTGATTAATAAATTTGTAATTTTAATACAATTTTTTTAACAAGAAGACACTGTCACACTATCAGTGATAAAAATATGTATATTGGTCTATAATGATTTAGTAGGGGTCTAGGCATAAATAGAAAAAATTGTATTTTAATACAAACAATGCGTTATCATCCTAAATTTAGTAATATAATTACTGTAGAGTTTTAGTTCTAAGCTCCTTGTTTTTCTTCATATTAGAGTTAAGTTGAAAGCTTTATTGACTAGGTCATGTAGGAGATAGGGTGAGGGAAGTGTTAGTCATTCTTTACAACATTAAGGTATTGGTTTCAATATTTTTGATTATTTTCTCTGTGGGGGGATGGGGTGCTATCGCTGCCCCCGGCCTCCTGAATCCTTTGGCCAGCCCTTACTGCACATATACTAACAACATAATCGTTATCTTTCCATAAGTCTTTCGCTACTAACAACAGATAAGAAAGTAAAGCCCAAAAAGTTATTGCTAAGAGAAAAAAAAGAGTTAAGCAGTGCTGGAATTTCATCTAAACTTTGCTATCTTCACACTCTGGCATGAAAAGAATGTTTCAATGTTGCTTCAGCACTGTCCAGACTAGATTGATACAAGTATACAGTGTTTAGCTTCCAGCTTTGAAAATGATACCATCTGTGGAAAATAGGAACCATATAACACATATGTTACAAATATAGATTAACATAGCTATTATATCTCTCAGAAAAAGTTCAAATGGCAAATCACTTTTAACTGTCACTTTTTGCTGTTGGATCAGTATAAATGTTTCATCCCTGTTTGTTCATAAAGGTCAGCCATCTTGACCTCTTGTCAGACCAGGTAAAGTGAGATGATAGTTTGGAACCATAAGTAACTAAGATCGACAATCTGTCTGAGAATTCCCAACTTCTGGGAAAGAAAATGTTTCGTAAGATCAAGGTATTGTAAAAATGTTTCAAATACAAACTTTTATAAAATCTAAAATATAAACTTTATAAAACCAGAAAGAAAAAAATCAAAGGCAGCTCAATATGATTACTTCAAAATAAAGGAAAACTTATTTAACCAAGTGAAATCGTCATTTAGGAAACAATATTTAATCAATAATATTCGTAATGGTATGAAACAGCCTTAAGCTATTCAAGATTTTTCAACACTGCAGATTACACCTAAAATCTTAGTTTCACTCTTTTCATTTCATGTTACTTAGTCAAATATTCACAAAAGCAAATGCTCACACTTAATCACATGTGACACTTACCTTTCTCATCAAGCTGTGGCGCCATTTTGAGTGTGATGGCTACGAGGAGGAGCGCTGTGAGGAAGATAGCCCCCGCAAAGAGACTTATGATAAGTTCTACCTTGCGGCGTTCTCTGCTCTCCCGTTCCCTGAACACAACACATACAGGGATAACCCTTGTCTACAGTCCTATTTTCATAGAAAGAGCTTTTTATCAAATACATGCATATTATTTTGGAAGTCAACAATGATATAATATTTTATAGTCAACCTCGGGTTGGGGTAAAGTGCTCGCCTCAAGATCCAATATTTGCGAGTTCAAACCCAGGCGAGGTCAACGAATTTTTCTTGAACGACAATTATTTGTAGCACAAGTTACTTCAGAGAGGAAGTAAAGCCGTCAGTTCTATGTTAATTTTGGCATGTAAAAGAACCCTGGAAATATGTAAAAATACCTTTCCTAGCAAAATTGATGAGACCTTTAGAAATGCAGTGTAGAATGCAACAGGGGGCTACCACACTTCCTAAACTCCCCTAATACACTGGATTTATACCAGATGGTGCAGGTAGCACTAACCAGCTGAAGGGCTGAGTGCATGCCCAGCGCCGGATGGATAGCAATCACATCAAATCAACCTTCGGGCTGTCGACTTAAAAAGAAGATTGTAGAGGTTTTGATAATATAGATCATGGTGGACCAAAAAACAGGTGGTCCACAAATTCCAATTTGTAAATTATGATATAGACACATTCTATATAACTATGATTATCTATCATTTTACTTTGACTTATTTTACATCAGTACATATTATTACTACCTTATACGTTGCAGTTCAACTAAAGCATACACAAATAATTAAATAAGTAAAACTAGCACAAATAAACATAAAATAACATATTTGTTTACAAAACACACAATATATATTTTTTAATATTTTTTCGTGTATGTATTAAATCACCGTAAAATACTAACTTAAATGTCTTGATCTGTTCCAAATAAAAACTATATTCTAGGTTGTTTTTTTGTTAGATTTTGCAAACCTCTCTGTTACCTTAGTCTTGTCTGAAGATTTTTAGAATAATGTTTCAGACATAATTTTTTTTTCTAAGAAAGAAAAGAATGATAAAAATCATTATAAAGTCAATAACAACTATTTACATGCCTGCACATAGTTCCTTTTTTGAACACTTTGCAAAGCTAGCTAAAGTCAAGGTGCAGATGTAACAAATGCCACTGCTGGTTTACTTTTTTATGCTCTAGACACAACCCAAATTACAATCTCAACTACGACATGACACAACGAGCTGTTACATTGTAATACTGTGAAGTTATCGCCGCATTAATTCAACAGTCCAGTAGTAATTGAAATGTCTACTAAAGTTGATTTTTTTTTACTTTACTTAAATACGTAAAAGTGTAAAAACCGTCATAGTAAACCTTTATTATATAGCTATCAATATCCTAATTGTTAAGAATATTCAAAATTTTACCAACTTTTAATATAAAGTTAATCTCCCAGTATGCCAATAGAATGAGCCTTTATTTTTTAAATGACTGATTTTGTAATATAATATGTATTAGATTTATTTAATAAATCTCTACTAAGTTTGAGTATAAAAATACAACATCCTCTAAAATAAGTTTGGGAGACCATTACTATGGTGTGGTAAATTTGTAGGTATTAATAATAGATTTTGTTTTTGTGGTTTTCATAAAAACTTACTGTTTATAACAGGGGTCAGCAACCTATGGCACGTATGCCGAGAGTGGCATGCAGAACAATTTTCATTGACACCCTGAGCGATTTGAATATAAAACCATATAAATCCTTTATTTTTAAATTAAACCAGTGAGGCGAGTAATAAGTTAAATAACAACTTGTTTTATGTTTCAATAATTCAATTGTTTGGTTTCAAAATTTCAAAATAATGTCTTCAAAACTTAAATTTTGCAAAACACATTTATAATTTTTGTAATTCTGATTGATATATAAGATATTAAATATTCAACAAATGGTAGTTACTTAATGTATTGGATTTAGAAACATGTTACATTTTAATTTTACAAGATCGACTTAAATTTGTTTTAATAGTTGTACTAGTTAACTAGTATAAAAGTATAAATCATTTGTGTGGGCTTAGATTGGTTGGCACGCTGAGCGTCTTTACAATATTACTTTGGCACAACATTACAAAAAGGTTTGCCGACCCCTGGCTTAGAGGATGATCATCTCTTCCTAAGTTGTTTTTTTACATTGTCGAGGGTACACTGTAGGAGGTTGTCTACACGTCATACCCGAAATGAGATGTTGTGATGATAGTTATTATGTTGTTGTGAAGCTGGGGTGAGTCTGACCCTAGCTTAAGCCTAATTAACCAAACCCTGGTGACCATTGGGATTATTCCCCTAAAGAAAAAAAATATGAAGGGTACCAGCCGAGAGTCGAACCCGGGATCCCTAGGCTTGTAGCCAGCCATGTGCACTGACCACTACACCATGAGGTTGATCTTCTTAAGTTGAAAGCATTCTAGAGCTGTGTACAGACTAGTGAACCACATTGTAAGCCGAACCTCAACATTCCTGCAAGCCAAATTTTGCTTCATAAAGTACTTCAGTGTATGACACACACAATGAACAGGGGAAAATTTTAAATTGGCTGCTAGAGCATAATTTATTCACACCTTGCAACAACAACAAAAGTCAAAACAGACTATAGTGGCAAACTCAAATGTATTTATTTAAGCCGAGCAGAATATAGTGACAATGGTTTGCTCCACTAACTTAAATTTCAATAAATTAGTGTCAATATAAAAACTTTACACTCATCAAGTGAGCATATAATTATTTCAATTGGGGCAAACATGCAACAACAAAAAAATAGCTCACGTTTAAGAGAATTCTTAAGTGTATAGGAAAAACTTGCAATAACATTACATTTATTAACAAATGGTGACTCTTATACCAGTCAGCAATAGCTATTTAAGGTATCTAAGCAAAATACACATAACTTAATAATGTATATGATAATTAATCTTATGAGATAGAAATGAGGAAGGAAGCATTTTAGAGGTAATTTACCCGTATTTGCGTGGAAGGAGAATGGGAAATCATATAGGAAAAATCACCCTTAATAGACCTGACCAAAATTTGAACCCTGATCTCCCCACCTTGAGCACACCATTCCAACATAAGATTAACACATTAGAACACTACACCAATGAAACGGGTTGGGTCATATTTACACACAAAATCTACCTAGGGTGACAGTCTATTTTTTATCCACCCCTCTTTCCCCAGGGGCAGTTTCAAACTTATTTTAAGTGTGCAACAAAATTTCTAATAAAAAGTATTACCATTGTTGTACAGTTTACAACATACAAGTAATCATCTAACTGTAAATATTGTTTTTAATTTTTAAAGATTAAATTGAAATTTACTTCTCTCAGCCTATTATAAAACAAATGTGCAGTTAGGCCTAATATTTAATATGTCAATTACAAAAAAAATAATTTCAAATTAAATTTCAAGGTGTAGTAAAATAATTGACAACACACAACTGCTTGGCTAATATTTCAAGTGTGTGTGACAGAAGGTTAATTAGAAATAAACAATTTAAAGTTGCAAGTGGTTTGGGAAGGCTCGGATCGCACCGCCGTCAAGTGGCCTCGTGACATTCTTTGATGTTCCTCAAAATACCGACATTCACTGGGTTGCTGCGATTATTCCGGTGAACCCATTTATCCAACGTTAGCGAGGCTTGGCTCGCAAATCAGGACGCTGCTTAGTAGTCAATGTAAAATGAATAAGAAGTAGCGCCAAATAGAGAAATACATCTGATTGGCTGATCGTGTGACATCATTTAGCACACAAACCAGAGCATTTAATACACAAAGCTAAACGGAAGATCAACTAAATTGTTAAAAATAAGGTCACATTTTAGAACTTTAATAAAAAATAAACCTTTAAAATCCACACCAATGTCCAATTCGTCATTAATCTTTTTTTTTTAATATGTATTTGTGGTTGTTTTATTATTAAAATGTAACTGCTGTGTATTGGATGACGTAAGAAATGACATGATCAAGCTACCCCAAGTGACGCTACCTTTTTATTCTATTTACATTGCTAGTAGTCAACACTTCTGTTTGTAGGAATAGGAGCTTTCATTTGTACATCCTCATCTAAATATGATTCCCATCTTTACAGAAAAAATTTCATAGTAATACTTTACCTACACATTTTTGGTTTAAATTATTTAATTTTATAACATCAAAAATCCTACCTATGAGGACAGTTGTAAAAACTACATGAGAAATTTATTTGTTGCCCTCCTTCCATTTTATAAATTTAAGGGAAATTAAAAGCAATATGTAATACTACTAAGTAAGATAAATGTATTTTAAGCATTTGTTTCAAATTATAGTATTTTTTATACATCATGATATCTTTTGTGAATTATTTTTGTGTGCAGGATGAGTTAGGTTTCACATTTTTGGGGGGAAAGATCAAAATCATAATACTAAATATGAGTAGAATTTATTGTTAATACTGTTCAATTTTCTTTTTGGCTAACTGTTAAAAGACTGTCCTTCCAGAATGTATTTCTTACCAAGATCAGTGCCAGGTCTGCCAACGTAGACCCCCGTCAGGTTGTAGTTATTTACCCTTAATTAAGAATCGACATGCAAAGATTATAGACATAGGTGCCAATAAGCTTATCAAGATTTTTTTTCCAGTAGGCCTAGTTAATTAACTAGATTGTCCATTCTCTTTTGTGACATAGGCCTAATTGATCCATGGTCCTATTTCATTCCTATGGTACTAATTAGAAATAATATTTTCAAATCATTGGTAGGTTTATGTCAATTTATGTTAACAGCAAATTACATATCCACACTAAAATATTTTATTTGCCTTTTCACTGTGGTTCTATTCAATTTGCTTTCTATTATTATTACCACTATTCCATTCCTACTAATTAAAATAGTCTCAAAATATTAAATACAGTAGTTTATTTTAAGAATGATAGGCCCAGCCCTCCAAATCTAACCAAATATTCTATGTGTTACCTGCCTTGGTGGTGTAGTTAGGTAACGCGCTAGCTTTGTACTGAGCTAGAATGGCGAGGACGGCCCGGAGATCAAGGTTAAAATCTCATTTGGGTGAACTGTGGGCGGTTTTTCCTAAATGGTTTTCCACTCTCCCTCCACACAAATGTGTGTCCACATCCTCTAAATTCAACCTTCCCAATTCCTAATCCATAAGTGTGATTAGTACTTAAGTGTATAGCCCGGACAGGCAGTAAGATGCATATATATATATATTCCTTTTTTTTTAACTGTAAATGGCCTTCCTTTGTGTTGTAAAGGCTTACTGATGTTTGTCAGTTTTTTCTTTAAATGTAAATTCATTAGAAATACATTCAAGAAGTTTTTGACAGTATGATATGAAAAAAAAAAGTTTTTTTGTACAATGTTTTACAATTCAATTTATTTTAATGTCTTATTATACTTGTTCGGGTCAGATTATACGCTTATGTATTATTATTATCCTAATGGTTTTAAGGATCAAGGTTATGTTTAAGGAAAGTGTACCCATATTTTTTTGGGGGAGGAATGTAAAACCATTTTGGAAAAACAGCCTTCGTACACACGACCATGATTCAAACCACTATCTCCCTGTTATCAGCAGTCTAGTTTAATTGCAAAAATAGCGCCTTAGATTTAGCAGCCACTTAAGTGGGTACAATTAAAATTAATCGAAAACCCATCTATGAACAGGCATTTAATCAATTTCTGAGGTCGAATAATTACAATCAATGTTAAGGTGAAACATAGGCTAATAATTCTATGACATAGACCTAGGTAGGTCTAGGCTACAGTATTATGTAATTCTTGAAAACCTCCAAACAAAGCATACTATTTACCAAACAATAAACAATTAACGACCATATTTGTGAGTAGTATCCTTAATTGAATCTTAACAACACCCAGTTTCCTTTAATAAACTTACACCCTAGAATAAAAGTAATAAAACATGTTTGAAAGGAAGAGGAATCATCTTATTAAAACAGTTAGTAAAGAATTTACCACTGGAAATAAGCTCCAGTAAGTAAAATGTATATTTTAATTACGATACGTTTAGTGTAAGGTACTAACCCATATCAAATATTAAAACTAGCCAGTCCCATTTTAGTCTTAGATAAATAAATATTATTCATCATCATTGTCTAAATCTTCACCAAACTTTGAATAACAATCAAAATAAGACACATTTATATTAATGATACACAACATTCTGTCCCTGGATATTCTGGAAGATTCAAATTAAATTTATTGGCCATATGGAAAGGAACAAAGCGTCCCCCAAGGTAGTGGTATTTCCCTTTGAAAAGTTTTGCCCCCTGTTTTGGAGCAGTGAGTGATATTAGCAGCTCTGGTTGCAGCCCTTCATCGGGAGGACCTTTTTCAACATCCCAACCACTAGGAATATCCACACTGGCTATCGGTACTTTAGTTTCTAACAAGGCACCAATCACATCTGCAAACTCTGGTCTTACTGGTGGCTTGAAGCTGAATCCAAAGAGAGCATCTACAATCAAAGAATATTCCTTGTTCAAATTCTCCATATCAGGAAGTTTACTGATGAAAGGTATGTCCATGCCAACACACTGTGTAGTCAGATTACTGTAGAGAGAGCTATCAGTTCGCTTTGGGTAGTATATAATTGGGTTATAGCCAAACAATTTAAGATGCCTCGCGCAGACAAGACCGTCTCCACCATTATTCCCAGGACCACAACAGATAAGTACAGAGTTTATAGTTAATTCTTTTAAAGGGTAACACTTGTATATTGCAGAAGCACAGCTGAGGCCAGCCAACTCCATTAGTTGATCCACACTAAACATGTACTCTTTGAATAATTCTTGATCAATATTTATAGCTTCCCGTTGACTTAAATATTTAACCATTTTCTGTGAGTTAATACTAAATTTACAAAAATTTGACAAGCGATAATAATTACTAATTCGAATCATAAACACACATTAAAAGAGTAAAAAAATTGTGTATATAATATTTATTTGTCTTGTGAGTTTATAATATTATGAAAAAGATCGAAAATGACGTAAGTAGACTATAACTTAATATTAATTAATCTAAATATTTTTATCACCGGCAAAACAAGACCATAGATAAGAAAGTACACCACAGATTAATATGATATAGTTTTAAGCTTAATCGCTATAGCTACCTGCATTCAGTTTTATGTTATAGCAAGTTCCGCTCAAGGCCAATCTATGAAAAGATAGATCAACATTGGCAAATAATTAATTGATCTTCTAGCTCAAACTCCATATTTAAAAATAATTAATATGTCAAATTTAATAGTAACATACTCTTAAAAATGAACAAAAATATTATAATTTAATCAATAATATATGTTTTTATAAATATTAAAATAGCAGTGCAATCACACGATCGTCTTTCCAGTAAGTTCCAATATTATATATAATATTCAATAAAAAAAAGTACAGTATATTGAAATAGAAAATAACCAAGCAACTTACACTAGTAATGTTAAGTTATTATCGAATATAATCTTTGATATTGATATAAGTAATAAGCTTATTGCAATTAATTTTCATAAATTTATTTAAATTAGAATCTATCAATGTAAGAATTTTTTTTAAAAATGTATGGGTATTATTGGAACATTAGTCACCGGTTTGGGGTGAACTAAATAGCCATGCTATTATATTTATTAGTTACTGTTATAGCCTCATCTAAATACCATATCATTTAAATTGGAAAATATCTTAAGGTAGACGTTTTAATTTTAATAATTAAATCCTGTGTAAATAATGTAATTATATGAAAAATTTAAGACAAGATAGTGCTACTAGTATTTTGCAAATTTTACATATATGCATGTTTTTTCTTTAGATACTATGAGTATACCAGCATGGCAAAAAAAAAAAAATAGACAACATCAGTCCAACAAACCTATTCAGTTTTATGGTGCATATTATTGTATATTTCAGATGTTTGTTTGGAAAATATTTATATAAATCCATACATACAGTATTTTTTAATATTTAAAATAACATTTCATTAATTCTCAGGAAAAAATGTATTAATTAAGTCCACATCACACGTTTCCACCCACTTCCCAAGGTTATGGGATACGTCCTTCCCCTTCCCTTAAATTGTTAAACGTTGTAAACAACATGGTCTGGTATCTATTAGGTCCAGGAGCGAGTTTGTGATTCGTATTTAACTTTCTTTGTGTGTGTTTATAAATTATTAGTTTGGTTATGTATAAGTTTTTGTCGCTCTGTGAAACAATACCTAAATTTGTTGTTTTACAATGTTTAATTACAGTGTAATTATTTCACTGAGTCGTGAATCGCACTTTCAAATACACCCAAGAAACAAAACTGAGAAAAGTGTAATGTTTAAGGAGTAGATTCAAGAGGACCTTATGCTGACAGCTGGTGGAAAATAATATTTTATTTTGTTTGTTTGTTCAAAATAGGTAGTAAGTCTTAGATTGGTACTGTTGCTTTTTAAATATTCTACATGTGCTTCCTAGCGGGAAGGCTGTTACCAACTTTTTTTTATGAGTCATTTAACGCAGCCCTCATTTCAATATGAATAAATACGTTGTTACCTGCTTAATTAACGTGGTCGACGAGATTATGTGCATATACCAAGCAGAGATTATGCGAGTAAATACGGTAACATTAAATTAATTGCTATAATTTGATACTGACATTTTCTGACCTTTTTGATTCCAAGGCCTTAGTGGTAAGAGTACAATTAACAGCATATTTATTTTAAGTAAAATGTGAACATAATTTACAAGTTGCTTACTACACTCTGACAGCTACTCAAATGCATATTTTCATACATATTTTACAGTATTTCTTCATAATTGAATGATTGTTTTATCAATTTTAAGTGAATATAAATCCATAGCCTAGTAATTAATTATTCAATTTTAAGAAAATAGACAGTTTGAAGGAAATTTTTATTCAATTGAGATAATAAAATAAATATAAAATTGTGGTATTTGAGAATAAGACAAAGAGAAGAAGGAAAAGAAACCTGGTGTCTACTGACATAGGTTGGTAGCCTGACACAACCGGAAAGAAGGAGCGAAGGTGTAAACTTTTACTTCTAATGGCCGAGCTTATGGGCGGTAAGCTTTTTCTGTAACCGGAGCAATATCAATTTATAAATGTTGCATCCTGTGGAGTATAGAATACAAATAAATAACAAAATACAATAAAAGCCCCATGGGTAAAATCATTCACAGTGAACCCGGTTTGGGTTTAAACCCAGACCTCTAAGCCAATAACCTCAAATTCAATTGATTGAGGTTTGAATCATATCAATTATGATGACAAACAGACAATGCATAATATATGTATAAAATTGTTTATTTATACACTAATATTATAAATACTTCCGGCAACAATTCCTGTATAAGCAATCAAAAATAATAGTGCTATATTTTCTTACCGAATTATCTCCTCCACATCTCCTTCAGACCTCCTTTTGTCCTTTTTCTTCTTTTTCTTCCGTCCGCTCCCACTTCCAACACTAACACTGATACTATTCCTGCCTGCCATGCTGCCACAACGACTCTGCCGCTTCGCGTGGAGATGTTGACAACTAGTTGTGGATGGCGACCTCACAAACGATAAATTGTTAGCTGAGCTTACAGTGGCAGGCACTATTTTATCTCTTTGATCACACGTGACAATATTCAAGTCTGTAGTAACACACTCGAGTGTTGGGCTTTGTGAGTCCATTGTTCCAAACAAAATGTAAAATAATTTTCTACTGTAATCAAATTTTTTTAACTACTGTATTTTTCTGGTAGATCTTTGGGAAGTATAAAATCTTACATGCTCAGTTGTTATAATAATACACCAAAGATTATTATGAGTGGTGATCTCGTGAATAAACTTTAAGGAAGAGTGCGTTTTTAAAAATGATAAAATATGGTAGACTACCATGTATTTAACTTAGAAACTACACTTTAAAATATAAAAGGTATGAAGTTAATGAAAGTTAAAGCCGTATAAAAACTCAGTTGGTTCTAAGTTGAAAACCACCCATCGTAAAATCCACACATATACACTAGTAAATAAATACATACTTATATAGATATAGATATTCTGAACACTATATAGAGCACTATAGGGCCGGCATACGATACAGATAATTAGTTTTATCAGTAAAAAAGATAAACCTAATCTTTTGTTTCTGTCCGAAATGCCTAGAGGGAACTATTCGAGGGAAATTTATTAAAGGCACTCGAGGTAAACGCCCCACGTGACACAAAGCATGTGAATCTCTTGCATGCAATAGTAACTGTGGTAGTGAATACTATGAACTAATAAGGCCGGTGTCACACTATGCGTTTTACCGGTCCGATTCGACCACGATGTAGGAACACATTTTTTTTAATTAGAGTTTTTACACTACTGCGGTGCTGCCGCACTCACTGGATACTATTGCAACGTGCTGCGGCGTGGCGGGACAATCTGGTAGCTGAAATGACACATTCATTCAAGTGCAGGTGGTCACACTGTGCCTCTGTGCCGGTCCGTTTCCTTGCTTCTGTTCAATATCGACCAATAATGTAATGCTCAATCTTTCCTCTGAACTTATTGCGCTTCTAAATGTTGTGTTCTGTTTGGTTATGTGCAGGCACATTTGTTGACATGCGGTAGTACCTACTAAAAAAAAAATTTAATTATTTCATGTCATCGAATCCTACCGTAAAATGTAATAACATTTTAGCTTGACTCTTATTCGAAATGGAGAGGATGAACCCAATATTTACATACTACTGGGTCTTTCAATAATACTTCAGCTTCAAGAGCACAATTATTAAAAAATTTCAATGTGGAAAACATTATTGATTTCAATTAATTAACAGTTTTGCCGGACCAGTAAAAACGCATAGTATAACACCAGCCTAACAGTCATGTAAACGGGGTAAATCCCTCCCCACGTCACACACATTCCATGGAAAACACCTTCATACATAATACATCCACTATGGATCGGAACAGGAAGGAGGAATTAGCTTAGGGCTATTTACAGCATCGCGCATTGCACGGAGGTCAACATGATCTGTGAGGATTACTTGAGCTTGTGATCTAATTAATAAAAGATTATATTTTTTTGTCTTATTATGGACTTATGATAAATGGAGTGTTTGAACCAGGGCCGCACAGATAACTTAGTGATGAATAGTCTTAGATGCCCCCTTTGAGAAAAATAATATATCTTAATTTGTACTTTGTTAATTTTGCTAGCATGCATACTTTTAAAACTATATACATAAATGTAAGAAAAATGTTTACCTACAATATTAAGCTACATTAAGGCATATTCTGATATTTAAAATGCTAAGCAGCTTCTTTAGCAAAACTGGATCAGATAATCAGTAAAAAAATATATACTTACATCAATGAGCGCAGTTACTGGATGTCACCCACCTCGGTGGCGCAATTAGATAACGCGATAGTTTCGTGTTGAGCTAGACAGCCGAGGACAGGGAGATCGAGGTTCGAATCTCGCTTGGGTGAACTGCGGATGGTTTTTCCTAAATGATTTTCCACTCTCCCTCCACGCAAATTCGAGTTCACTTCCTTTAAATTCAACCTTCCCAATTCCTAACCAACTAGCGTGATTAGTACTTAAGCGCCCAGCCTAGAATAAATCCACAACCTCCCAAATAATACATTTTTAATACAATTATTTGTTCTTATTGTAATTTTATGGTAGTGGGTGTGGAATCTTACAAAGGAGAAAATAAATAATTAATTGTATGGCCAATACACCTAGGTATTAAAAGAAACTTAATTAGTTGATACTGTTCTGTCAGAAAACACTAGGCTGTGTTGATTATTTAATGTCTGGGGCCGTACTAATAATTACATGAAAATACGAATGCTTCAAGTAAATGGAAATAATACATTTATGGATTAAAAAACTACTCGCTGTGTGTGACGAATTTTGTGTAATGATTCTAAAAATGACAAACTGCATGATAATATTAAAAACAAGAAAAAATGTCCCGAAAATGCATTTAAAAAAGGCCACAAAGTGGTATAAACTGTAAAATACTTCAAATATGCGTAATAAAGGTAATGTTTCCAATGTCAGGGTGTCATAAAATGTATTTATAATATACAAGTTTCCATAACAATCGACTTCATAACAAAATATATAATATCATTAAATTACTATACATATACAAAACATGTCTGGTAAAAGGATGAATATTTATTTCCCTGCCAGGATTAAGATTATAAGACTGAAGATGTTGAAAATCACTTGTTCTGTCACGCGTTGCTAAAGGTAGCTGTCACACAACAAGTGTATCATACATTTTCATAATTTAACGAGAGCTTTCTGAACCCACTGATTATATCAGCGCACGACTTATAAGCTAACTTAAATCTAGAACCGACACAACACACATTCCCCGCCCGTTAGTTCATCACTGTGAAAGAGGAAACCCACATGTCGTTAATGATACATTTTTCGATCATGCCGGTAATCAAACCCAAGACCCTTAGCTCAGTTGACAGATGCGTTAATGTCTGAGCTAAGGTATAATAATAATAATAATAATATAAAAGGTTTATTATAAATTACAAACAAGTTTTATTGTGGGCTAATTTCTACATTAGTAATGTTACTTTTTATAGGTTTTGATAGTAGCTATCAAAAGTTACAGCTAAAGACAACATGGCCTGTGTTAGGACCAGTGGCCTTATCTATAATGAGAGGGCGTATAACCCGAGCGGGTAGTAATATGCAATACTAAAACAATATAGCAGGATAGGTGTGTATACAAGAAGCCTCTCAACATCCGGCTTTAAGTATTAAGGATGGATTTTTAAGATTGGTAATGTTTTAGTAATAGTTTTGTTTAATATATTAACACAGCTTGTTGTAAGGTTGTATTTAAAAAAATATATTATGTAGTGTATTGCTTGGAAATAAAAACCTGAACTTTGTTAAAAAAAATTCAAGTGTTATAAAAAAAAAGCTTGTGAAATCTCCACTGAAACGAATAAAACTAAGCCCGAAAACAAAGTTTTAAACTTGAACAATGTTTTACTAACAAGTCAGTAAGCTCTTTACGTAGTATTAACAAGAATTTTGTTTTAACATTATATCTAAAGTTTATTTGAGGGAAAATAGACTGTAGTTTTTTTTTTTCAAAACGTGGATTATTAATGAGTGACGCTTGTAAGTGGAACCAGAAAGACTTCAGTAGGATGTTGGTTGGTGTGAGGTAACTTATAGAACTTAAAAAGGTTTTTTTGTGGTCAACATTGATAACATTTTAATTTAATAAAAACATTATTTCATAGTGTACAGGTAATAAATACTATTATCAATAAAAATGATAGTTGCAAATCACATTATTTGACCTATAAATATATGAATATGGTTTTCGTAGCTTTTATGACAGTGAAAAAAGTCGATACAAACATGATAGATCTACTTTCACATAGTCATTCCTCGAGTCATATTATCTTCAGATATCACGTTTGATAGATATTATCTATACCTATAAAATAACACTAATAATATAGTAAAATATTATAAATGTTGATCACAAAAAAAAGTTTTTGTATTTTATTAAAAGGCTCTTCCCAAGAAAATCGGACTGTATAATCTTGGCGTTAAGAAAAAACGTAATTTTGTTTGTAATGGTTTTGTATTGATCGTTTGAAATCTAGTTCTAAAAGATTGAGGCATAAACCTCAAGGGATTACTGTAATTATATGGCGTAGGTTTTCGAACAATCCTTTATCTTAGTGTAAACATGAGGGGATTCCCCTCTTCTTCGTTTTTCTGGACAACGAGTACACAGAGAACAAAGGAAGCCACCATCCGATTTCTTATAAATAACTTAAGGGGAATCGCGAACGTTATTAATTGGCCATGGGCCGAATTAAGTTCCAAATGAGTAAATATGTTAAAATGACCCCCTTTAAGAAACTCTTATCCTTCTAAAACACTGAAATATGTCTGCCTTTGCTCTCAACAACACATTTGGGAGCAAGTCTTCCCAGGGTTAGAACCTCTCAAAAGTTGACACGCGATAAAAAAATAAAAATAAAGGTACTTGTTTTCTTTTAACACACTATATAAGCTAAATTTTTTTTTAACACTATATAAGCAAAAAAATAATTTTTAATTGACATATATTAAAAATTCACTACGTAAACAAATCATTGTTAAGAAGGTTTCCTAATATCACAGAAATAACTAAAAGCTTTGCTGGTTCCATTTTCCTTACGAAGCGGAACAAATTATTACCACTATGTCGAAAAATAAAATTAGGGCCTACAAAAGAATCAAATAATGTATAAGCCCACCACATTAATCTAAATACGTCGATTATTACTATTAATTTATTTTCCTAGGTCTAATTGACAAAATAAATAATATGGTTCTTCACACATCTGCTTACAACATACGTCAATATTTTATTTCGTGTAAGAATATATTTAGCCCTGTCGAACACACAAACCTTTCAACGAAAACTGTTAGAACACTTGCCAGTTAAAAAGGTTTTTTTAATGACGGTAAGGGCTAAAATCGCGTGACAGTGGACCACTAAAACGCCGGTGGTTGTGAACTAGAGAAGTCTTTAGTGAACGATATCGGCGCGGTAGGATGCTGACCGGTACAGACTACCGTGAGAACTGAGGAACAAGGTCGGATGTGAAATAAGGAGAGAACAGAGAGGTAGCGCTAGAAGGAGACACGAGGAGGATGGTAACGTAGTATAGAGAGAGAAAAGAGAGAAGAAAGAAACGTGAATTATTTAAGAGTAACCAGTGGAAAGCTCGACAGATTTCTAGCTTTTTACTTATGCCATATGAAAACGACCTATTCGTTCAGATATTCCGTATGTCTGCGAGTCCCTTGTAACTTTTTGAGCTAATTGATAAATTAAGATTAGAACTGGTACACACATAGGCACCTAAAATGGGACCTGCGTATTTTTAAATAATTCTTTGCTCGCCTAAGAATTATTAAATAAATTTCATGACCAAAATTTTATAAAATAAAGAAGATTTTTAAAATGTTTGGACAAATACAGAACATAGACCATTTATTTAAGCTAATCAAAGTTGGTATGACCCGCATCGGTGGGCACGTCATCTAAAGGTCAAGCTAATTTAGTCTAGTTTGTCGATGGTAGGCTTCAAGTTCCGACCGGTTATATTGAGGGTGTTTTTTCTCTTTCTGATATCCCACTCCTCCTCTACCCAAATACGGGAACATTTCCAAAAAGTCATATCTTCCTAATCCCGTCACCATAATATAATTAAGTGTATGTAGCCCGGATGAATAATAAGACGCAGTAATAAAAGTTGGCTTGGTTGTTTAAATGTGCCATTATATAAAACCAGCATGTTTATAATTGACTATGATCTTTACTGCCGAAGACGGGAAGATCGAGGTTCGAATCTCTGTCGGGTGAACTAAGGAATGGTTTCCCACTCTCCCACTACACAAATGCATGTTCACTTCCTTTAATTCAACCTTCCCAATTCCTAACCCATTAGCGTAATTAGTACTTAGGCGTATAACCCGAACAGGTAGTAAGAGGCGGTTCTAAATAAAGAATAGAAATATAATTGACTAAATTATTTTGTAATGATTATTAAAATAATGTTGGCCTAAGATATGTATTTATAAAATCCATGGTGTTAGCCCACCATCGAGTCTTACCGACCGAGTGGCTGCTGAAAACATTGCCAAACTTCTGCAGATAGAAGGTGTCATGTGGTCAGTACGACGAACCCTTCGTTCCTTTATCTCAGTTTTCTAGATCGGAGCCGTTACTTTTTTAATTCAAGAAGAAGCCCCTCATGTGGCCTAATGAAACTGAGATTAGCCCTGTTCTAGAACGATTGATTCATAGAAAATCTGGAAGTCCCAGGGATTGAACATGGGACCTCTAGATCCCTAGCCAGGAACTCTTAACTTCTAGACCAGAGAGGTGGTCAAAATATGAGATGAAAACCTAATTAGATAAAGTCTTACCAAATTTGGTACACACATTGTCCACTCTTGGTACACCCTATGTACTCTTCGTTTACTATGTAAGGTAGCAAGCTCACCTTGGATGGTTCAACTACGGCGCAGCTTATGATAGAGGACCATAGTGTAATACATCAAGCTATGACTACTACAGTAGCCCCATGGCTTCTTTGGTGCTGACTGACAGCTCACAGCTGATAGCTGGCGGCTTTGAAAAGTTAGCAGACCAAATTATGAATCCCAACGCCGAACCATATGGTCTGCAAAAACATGCGTTTAGCAGCTTTCACTTCTGACAGTCAACATTTAGGTATATACCTAAATGTTGAATGTCAGAAGTCAGCTTTGAGCTGTCGGTCAGCACCAAAGAAGTCATGGGGCTACTGTATATTCCAGTGTGAATGGAGTGAAAACCAAAGGAAAAAGATTGCAGAATAGCCAACGTTGATCAATGCTCACTTTTAGATATTGACATTTTCACCATCTGTCAAAAACAGAAGCTCTACACTCACTATCATCTCTGAGAAAAACTGCATGGTTACTATCGGGAAACAGTGTTGTCATTCTCTCGTTTTTGTGTGGTCAATATCCCCTCAAATATAAGACAAGTTTCCCAACGCTGGTTGATCGAGGTTGCCAGTAGCTCCTTCTTAACCCAGAGAACCACCTCCCGACATAGTTGAGATAGAGGAGTTCGGCAACAGTTAACTAAGAGATAGCGAAAATAAAGATTATCTCCATTAAACCAGCAGATTCCTTGGAAATGATATTGGTTACGTAATTCTATGACGTACATTGAATAAAAAAAGTAGTATTTTGCTAGGAAAAAACTTTTAAAATATAAAAATCTCTTTTTTGCGGTCAAAATTGACGTTAATATTTTAATAATGTTAGAGGTATTGATAATATCCATCAAAAGTTACATCTAAAGACTTGACGTAGGGACACGTGAAAGTAGATCGAGTAGACCTGGAATAAACATGAGCAGGAATAAAATTTGGTAGCTTTTAAAAATGTTACGAAAGGTTATTCGACTGGATAATCGATAATGTCCATGAAAAGCGTAGAAGTGGTAACGTAATAAAAGTAAGATGAGGAAGAGGGGAGTAGAGGACTCACTTACATCACAAAATAAGTATTGCCCGCGATAAGATGGCTATATTGGTTACTTTCGTGGCAGGATAAAGGAGTCTCTTCCTCATAAAATGTATAGCCATGATTTACAATGTATAGATTATAGCAAGGCAGCGCCACCAGGAAAAATTTGATTATGTCATTGCCTACGTCACTCAGTGTACAGCAGTTATATTCTAATAATAAAACAGCCATACATTTTTTTTTGTAATAAGTAGAATAATGACATTTGTTGGACATTGGTTTGGATTTTAAAGATTTATTTACTATTTAAATTTCCAAAATATGACCTAATTTTTAACAACTCATTTTGTCCTACATATAACTTTGTGTATATAACGCGCTGATTTGTGTACTGAGTGACGTCACAGGCTCGGCCAATCAGATGTCTTTCTCGACCCTGCTCTACCTTCTGTTCTCTTTACATTGATGATTAATCTCCTCCATGGATTAAGAAATTTTTAACACAGTGGTTTTCAACCTGGGGTACGCGGATACATTGTAGAATATATAGAATTAATATAATATGTTTGTATATTTTCATATATAATTCTCATTTAAAATTTATTATTTAATACATTACTATGGATTTAATAGTTTAGTTACTATTATTATTATTATTACTATTATTATTAGTACCACGTCTTACTACCCGTTCAGGTTATACGCACTTACGATAATGTGTAATAGTAGGGTGATTGTGAGATGAAATGGAGGACCTACAGTTTAACGTGGAATCCGAACCACGGTGGAGGCCTGGCATTCCACACATTCACAAGTTGTGATTAATACTCATCTTGTCAGAGGTGAAGGAAGGGTTTGGCAATCAGATAAATCTGTGCCCGGACCGAGGATTGAGCCCCGGACCCCCAGCACAGAGGTCCGACACGTTACCCTTAGACCACCAGGTCACCCCCAACATTATTCATTGTTACCAAATTGGTGTGGTGGTAATGCTGATATCTTGGAATGTGGAATATGATACTCGCTTCGGTTGGCACGTGGGATAAGATGTCGACATTGATTGAATGGTTTACCGGTGATTGGGGAGGTCCAGGTTTGAATCCCTGATGAGTGTACGGAGGAGTTTTTCCTGAATACTTTTCCCCTCTTCTTCCAGACAAATTCAGGTATAATTCCTTTGAATTCTACTTTACTCATCTCTACCTCGTTAGCTTACATATGTTGATAGAAAGGACGAAGAGCACGGCAAAAAAACAACAAATTCTAAATTGGTCTTGCTCTGGTAATTTTATTTTGAGTGTTTATCCTCATTTTAACCAGATGAGTGTGTGAGATAAAGAGAGATAGCTGTGTCGTTAGTCATGTGTGTATATATCTCGCATAACTATATCACTCACATCCTCTGTTTCTTGTATATATACTTAGAGGCAGTGTTGCGATATTTTCTGACGTGGCCCACTGCCAAATTAATATGGTTTAACGTATGTTAGTTCGTATTTTACTATTATAAAGCCACACGACTGACTTACTCACCCACCGATATTAATGTTTACCCACTTCCAGATGAGCTAGAAACTTGAAATTTGGCAAACTTATATCGTCTAGCCTGTAACCGACGGTAAAATTCCGAAAAGTTAAAAATTTAATTTTAATTCTTCCCAAAAAAAATCAAAATGGTGGATCAACTTTAAAGTCGGAGCGGACCTTTCTTTGGAGGTCTCTTGTGGCAATACGGTAAGACCTATCAAAAAACAGCTCTGGAATTACATTAGTTAACATCATTGAGCGTGTGAGAGAGACCGTACTGAGTGAAAGCTCTTAGTTCCGATAAGATCTATTTTGCTTGCTCATCACGTACTCTTTTACAAAATAGAAAGCTGATAGGTTGCATAGTTTCTAAGAAAAGTGTATTTACAATTACATGAGGAGTACAGGCAAATTATTCATGGCCAGGTTTTTGTCTATAGTCCACAACTCATAAGCTATTTCAATCACATTCACACACCTTGTATCCGTAATATTACGAAATATTGTATCACCTGATGAAAAGGTTTACAAATTTGTCCAATTCAGAGAAAGGACTATAAAGTTTCAGCGTGTTCAGTAGTCACAACTTTAATTTTATTTGATAGATTTTATATTATTATTATTATTATTATTATTATTATTATTAGCACCTCGTCTTACTACCCGTTCGGGTTATACGCACTTACGCTAATGTGTAATGTTAGGGTGATTGTGAGATGAAATGGAGGACCTACAGTTTAACGTGGAATCCGAACCACGGTGGAGACCTGGCATTCCTCACATTCACAAGATGTCTTGTCAGAGGTGAAGGAAGGGTTTGGTAATCAGATAAATCTTTGCCGGGACCGGGGATCGAACCCCGGCCGCCAGCATAGAAGTCTGACACCTTACCCCTAGACCCCCAGGTCACCGATAGATTTTATAAAATTATATTAACTATGAAGACCCACTTCGGTGGTGGCATGGTCTGATGCACTGCTCTCGCAATAGACAAGGCTGACGAAGATGAGGAGATCTAGGTTTGAATCTCGGTCGGGTGTACTGAGGTTTTTTCCCCCAAAATGGTTTTCCACTCTCTACTAAAGCAAATGCTGGTACACTTAATCTAAATATAGCATTTTGTATCTCTTAAACAATTAGCGTAATCAGTGCATGTGCGTATAACCTGAGCGTATGGTAAAACGTAGTACAAAAAAAAAGATAGCCTTTAGACAACTTCAGAAAAATGGCTACGGGATTTTTCCCTATCATTAATGATTTAATTTCTATGCGCGCTTCAATGTTCATTTATTTGTTAACTAGTTGTTGAATATCTATCATGAGCATAGCGGTATTAGACGAGAAACTTTTTAAATGGAGAGAAACAGTTGTCATTAAATTCAACAGATATTCAACAACTGTTGATATGAGCATGTGAAGAAAATTAAACTAAATATTTATACTTGAGCAATATTTTAATTATTTGACCCAAATGGTCGATCCATCTTGTACGGATTTATGTCATAAGGACTGCAGGCCTTACGGATAGCTAGTATAATTCATTCACGACCAAAGTTTACTTGGATGACAGCTCAAATTGTTACTAGAAGTAGTCCCTAATATATCACTACACCAACAGCTGACATCTATCACTTTGGATGACTGTAATGAAAACAGATGGTAATATATTAATGTGATAGCTAACCACAGTAATTTGGGCTAGTATTATTAATGTATTTATTTGAGGAAGGACACAAAGTTTATTTATCGTTTAATTCCACTTAAAAATATATTAACACCACTTTCACAAAAACTTCTAACAAACATTGCTTCAAGATAGCGACTGACGAATTTAAACCATATGATTGAACGTAACAGCAAACAAGTTTTTTTATAATGATGCAGACACGCAGTTGACGAAAATATTTTATTCAGTTAAATATTTCAAAATACAATAAAATAATCATTTATTGTATGTAAAAAAAAAATGACAAGAATTTTCTCTTTTCTAAGTAAACACGATGCCTGTATTAAAAGGTATTGATGTGTGCAATATATTACACAAAATCAATAACGTTCCAAAACGAAGAACTAGTACTTTTAATTATGTTTAAAATATTGTTTCGAGTTGGATAGAAAGAAATTATTTAAAAAAAATTAATAATATGATAAAACTTAAGTTTAAGCTATTTTAAATGTAATATATAACAGGTAATTAAAGATATTTACATTTATAACAAAATAGTGATCTTTTACAAGTGTTGGCCACCCAAAACCTAAACATATGATTTTCGAACTGTCATACAGGTAAAAACATATCGTGAACGGACTTTATATGTACACGGCCCTTTTTTTAGCACCATGTTTTACTATCCGTTCGGGCTATACGCCTATGTACTAATTACTCTAATATGTTTAGTTTTAGGGAGGTTGAGTATAGAGGAAGCGTACCCGCATTTACGTGGAAGTAAATTGGAATATAATTTAGGAAAGCCACCCTCAGTATTCCGACAGCTATTCGAACCTCGATCTTCCCGTCTTCAGCAGTCTAGTCTACTGCGAGAGTAGTGCGTTAGACCTTGTGTCCACCGAAGCTGGTACCATTCGCTATTAGTTACTTATGCGTTAAGAATAAATATAAACGCAGTCCAGCGGGTCCGCTTACCGTAGTGCTGAGACGCGTTGAAAATGTTCAGAATGTCCACGCTAATTAAGAAATAATTGGTTATGTCAAAATAACGCCCATGCCAAAATTTGTGGTGTAACATGAATGATCCAAAACTTTACATTTTAATTTTTACTATTTGAAAAAAAATATATCAGGAACATTTTTCAAGGACACTCTCTCCCATCAGCTAAGGATGTATGTTGGCAACACTGTTTCCAGCGATGAATGAAGCATTTTTGTTAATTACATCCCTAACAGTTGGCGACGGAAGTTTATATCGTCAATTTCCACAACCAAAACATGTTGAAGCTGCCCCTCATTCGTGGGTTATTAATATCGAGACCTTTGGCAAACACCTGTCAGATAAAATAAAGTAACATCCTGAGAAGAGTAAAACTGATAAACTCTACATTTTAGCGCCAATTTGTATCGTGCTCAGCTCAGTTTGGTTACTAAAAGAAAACTTAGCACCACGTCTTACTACCCATTCGGGTTATACGCTTAGGGTCTAATTGGTGACCTGGTGGTCTTGGGGTAAGGTGTCAGACCTCTGTGCTCGGGGTAGGGGGTTCAATCCTTGGTCCCGGCACAGAGTTATCTGATTGCCAAACCCTTCCTTCACCTCTGACAAGACGTGTATTAATCACAACTTGTGAGTGTGTGGAATGCCAGACCTCCACCGTGGTTCGGATCCCACGTTAAACTGTAGGTCCTCCATTTCATTTCACAATCACATTAGCGTAAGTGCGTATAACCCGAACGGTTAGTAAGACGCGGTGCTAATAATAATAATAAGTACTAATTACACGAATGGGGAAAGTTGAATATAGAGAAAGTGGACCCGCATTCACGTGGAGGAGGAGTGGAAAACAATTAAGGGAAAACCATCCCCAGTTCACGCGATCGAGATTCGAACCTCAATCTCCCCGTCCTCGGCAGTCTAGCTCTACATGAAACTAGCGCTTTAGCCAACCATGCCCCCGAGGTGGGTAGTTGCTAAAAGAAAACGTCAAAAGGCGTTGTAGAAGTCGCATTTGTTTCGAGTGGTTCATCAAATCTTAATTTATGTTATTTTTTTATTATTTAAAAACCGCATTTTACTACCTATTGGGATGCACGTCCATGTTCACACCACGCGTTTGTTTTAGGGAGTAAGGCTTAATTTAGAGAAAGTGTACTAGCGGAAACTTAGCTAAGAAAACCACAACCTTAGTTCACCAAACCAAGATTTGAACCCCAATCTCCTCATCATCGGCAGTCCAATTTACTAATATAGTGACGCCTTAGACCATTCGGTCACCAAATTGGATGTGTAAACATATTTTTTTTATCACTGCATTCAACTACCCACTCAGTCTTTACGCATATATGATAACTACTCTAATAGGATAGGGTTGAGGAAAGAAGCATTTTAGAGGTCATCTACCCGCATTTGCGTGGAAGGAGAGCGGGGAACCATTTAGGGGAAGCCACCCCTAGAAGAGTTGACCAGAATTTTAACCCCGATTTTCCTGTCATCAACAGGTCAGTATAACACGAGAGTGCAATTGTTCCTCAGAATATTTATCAAAGCAATTATTTTTTTCAAATGCCAAGAATAATTTTAAACAGCCGTATAAAACAGCAGTAAACATTTTATTATTTGTTCTAGTTATGATGGATTTAAATAGTCATAGAATGAAAAATAGTAAAAAAGTTAAGTCTGTGAATATTATCACATTAAAATGATTGTTATACCTGACACATTGGTCAAGATGCTTGTTATTTTGTTTGTTTTTAAGAAATTCGGCGAAATCTCACATATTCAAATAAATAATCCTACGCAAGACTGTAAAAGGCCTCACTATTCAGTTAAATCAAATCGTTTAGGCATATTTTCTATCATGCTATTTCCTGCTCCGTTAATGGCGTCTTCTTCTCTGAACTGGGTTCCACTTCTTGTGCCATCTCGGTCATTACATCTGGGTTTTCCTGTAAAGTAAACATAATTATGTTTCAACGTAACACGACAGAATAATTGTGCGTCTGGAACTTTTTATAATAAAATTTATTTTACATTGTTGGTTTACAGTCTACATTTAATCAAACACTAAGTCAATTATTCTCAGTAACGTACCCACGGGAGGAAATTCGTTGACATTTGTCCCTTTCTCCATCCTCAACATCATCAACGATTTCAATAAATACTTAAAACAGGAAGTACAAATATACAATAAAGCATTGAGAATGTATCGAAGGAATAAGCTTCATTTTAAGAGCAAGATCCAAGATTATGATTTAGTATTGAATATGCCTACCGCTATAAAGATTAAATTTTTCACTAGATATTTAAATTGAAATATAAACTAGTAAAATATTATATTCAATATATTCACCCCTCCCAAAAATAATTTATGTTTGAGCCACAAGTTAATCTTAACTAAACCTCTAAAGTCCCATTATATTTTATCTTTAGTAATCCAAGATCAAAGAACATCACTCATAGCATATAACCTTTTAGTTATAATCCATTTATTGTAGATTTGGTATTTTCTGACAAATTGAAATATTACTTATAACCACTCATAACCTCGTAAATATATGCTCTCACTTCAGTGAGGTATGTACACCGATTTAAAATTGTCGAAGTATTAAAATTATTATGTTCGAGTCATATGGATAAAAAAACATATTTTAGTAAATTTTTAATTTGATCAAAAGTCACAATTTTGTGAGAGTCGACCATACCTAAAAAATTACAAACCTCACAAGTTAAATTAACTTACATCCATTATTTATCTATACGTTAACTATTAGAGCTGTAATGGTTTAGTAAAAGGGTTGGGATGAAAAGGGCTGCCTAGAGGGAATTGCATCCGCAATAGTAGTCACAGTGAAACAGCGCATTTGAAATAAAACCCTAGATATATCAAGTTTAGAGTCGAACCCCGGTGTACCCATCATCAGTTATCGAGTATTTTGAGATACTGATGCGTTATACCTTGGAATCATCCGAGTAAATTAATGACAAGTATTTTACTATATTTATTATTATTACTACTTTTATTTTTTATTATTAGCCTAATAGTAATAATAATAATGAATTGAAGGCACCCGTATACCGAAGATAATCCAAGAATAGGAACCTGAAGGCAGGAGGAGAGACCATTAACCACCTGGTCGCACAATGTAGTGTGTTCGATGGAAAATTATAATATAAAAACCCACGATGGAAGGGATAAAGATGAGTGGGAAAATGCCATTCAAAGTGTGAATTGAGTCTACTTATATTTTCTAATACTTTTAGCACCGCGTCTTACTACCAGTTTGGGTTGTACGTCTATGTACTAATTACTCTAATACTTTTAGGGATTAAGGAGGCTATATTCATAGGAAGTGTAACCGCATTTGTGGGGGTGGAAGAGTGGAAACAATTTTATAAAACCACCCTCAGTAAATCTGACCGAGATTCGAGTCTTGATCAGCAGTCTAGCCCACTGTGAGAGTAGCGGGGTTTGACCATTCGACCAACGAGGCGGGTATGTTGAAATACTCCTCTTTGTATTGGTTACATTTTGTGATTTTGTAAATGTATAATATAATATGTTGTATTGAAGATGTGTATTGTTCAATTAAAGAGAAATCTCAGTATTGAGGAAAATTCTCAACCCAATAAATTATTTCTGTTGTCAACATCCCTTTTGCTCAACTGATACAAAGCCTACGGCGATGAATAAGGTATCAGTGGATAGGATTTTTTTTACTGACTTCTAACCTAGCATACTCAATTTACGTTAAAACACATGGTTTGTTTAAAATATAAGTTAAAAGAAAAATCTAACAATATTTCTATATCAATTACCGAAAATGACAAAACAAAAAATGCAAGATGATTGCATTCTTACATCAAATCCACACTAATATTATAAAGAGGAAAGATTTGATCTTTTGTTTTTTTGTTTGTAATGGATAAACTCAAAAACTACTGGACCTATTTTAAAAATTCTTTCACCAATATAAAGAAAGCTACATTATCAGCAAGTAACATAGGCTATATTTTATTTCGAAAATTTAATTTATTCCTCATAAAAATATCGATAGTCACTCATATTTTATGGTAGAGTCTATGATGATTCTTCAATATGTGTGTTGAAAATAATAATGCGGCGGGGTGGGGGTGGGGTGGAAGGGTCTTGTATTGTATAAAAAGGGGTATTGTAAATTGTAAATACGTTCACATGAATAAACTCTCTTTGCTATTTTGTGTATTCACCTCGTTGAGTATTTAATTTTAAAAACCCAACAAAAAACTAAATAATTTTATTTTTTGGGAAGGGGGTAAGAGGAAGGTTGAATGTGCGAAAGTTTCGCAATGGTTTACTGGTATATAATGATTAATATTATTAAATACTTGTTTATTTTAACGTTTTATTAAAACACATACATTCTTGATGGTGTCCGGGTGGTATTAGGACTTAGACTCGAAATGAGAGTAGTAGTTACCGAAGGATGAATCGAGGTTAAAAATCCTTTCTAGACGTGTTGGGGCTGCTTACCACGAATGTTTTTTTCATCCTCTTTCGTTGCCCATTTTGACTAAGTTACTTTTCATTATAATATATTTTTAGTAGCTTTTATGTTAAAATGAATAACTGAAATATAATACCAGAAAATATACCCACAGTGGTTGACGCACAACTCTTGCAATGGACTCAATTACCGGCAACGGCGAGATCTGAGCTAGAATCCTGATCTGTTGTACTGAGGATGTTTATTCCTAAATGGTTTCTCACTCTTCTTCTACGAAAATACGGGAACTTTCCTCTAAATTATACCCTCCAAAACCCTACCTTATCAACTGAGTAAATAGCAGTTAAGCTTGAATGGGTAGTAAGACTAGAAAAAAGATGTTAGTTGCATAGACAATTTATTGACGAGGTTCGGGGTTCAATCCTCGGTCCCGGCACAGATTTATCGGATTGCCAAACTCTTCCTTCACCTCTGACAAGACGTGTATTAATCACAACTTGTGATTGTGTGGAATGCCAGGCCTTCACCGTGGTTCGGATCCCACTTTAAACTGTAGGTTCTTCATTTCATCTCACAATAATCCTACCATTTTACATTATCATAAGTGCGTATAACCCGAACGGGTAGTAAGACGTGGTGCTAATAATAATAGTTTATTGACTGCGGGAATGAAATCATATGTCGCCAGTAATGCAGCTCTGGCAGTATGGTGCCTTGTATAGGCCTATTTATATATTCAATCTATCTCTCAGTGATTTCTGACATTCTTCTTTCAGGCATAGGATGGAAACTAATTGTATCTTTAGTCTACACTGTAAGGTATCAAGCTTACTCATATTTTGCTGCATTATTTATTAGTTACAGTTAAAGCCGCATCTAAATATTATATTGCTTAAATTTAAAAAGACACCTGTATACGGTAATTGAACCCTGTACCTTTGGCTTAGTACGCCAATGCTCTAACCACTGAGCTATACAGGAACCATCCTGTGCCCTGGATCATTCTTCACTCAGATCTTGGCAGTCTATGATAGGCATGCGGAAATCTTCAGATATATATGGCGGATCAATTAAGATCACAAACTATTAGATCACGCAGCTATCCTTTACTCGGTAAAGCTACCAACATATGAGAGAAGAATGACTCTAAGAACGCTATGGTTCCTGGATAAATAAGTGGTTAGAGCATGGGTGGGCTAATCCAAAGGTCACGGGTTCTATTCCCGTGTCCAGGTGTCATTTTTCAATGTAGACAATATTGTAAGATAGGTCCATAATGTAACCCGTCAATGTAAGACTGTTACTTTCCAGTGTACATGGATAACAAAGACTACTTATCACGTGTCTAGTGTCCATATCTCTGCTGCTCCCCTGGTGTATTTCTTACCTCGCTCTCGTGTCTGAGCTGCGACCATTCAAACAAGTGTTTCTCAGGGAACGACAGAGTTGGTGGCCTGATGAACCCTTTCTTGCTTACGGATGACAAGAAGAGGAACAAGATGCTGCACACGTTGAAGGGCAAACTCATTATGGGCAAGTTGGCCTGAAAATACACACGGCATAAGAAGCGACAAAATAATCTTGAATTCAAATCTGAAGGCTTTGATTCAAAATAATAGTTTCAGTCCATTGATAGAACTAAATATTTGGACTTGTATGGTTGGAAAAACACCACATTTTAGTTCCTTGTCTAAAATACGAAACAGATTATAAAAAGCATTAATATATCTTGTGAAAATAAATAATTAATTCTCTAAAAAATGGTCTTCTAATCCCTTATATCGTAATAAATATAACAAACTTATAAACTGATATTCAGTGTTACAAACACTTTTATTTAGAAATCTAATTTGTACGTGATACTATAGAAAAAAAGTTTCTGATACAATTTTACATATTTTTTCAATAAAATTATACAATATTTTTGGATTTAAGGATTCAAATTTGTATTTTATATTAAAAAACAATTATGGCTTTGGATTCTAAATGTCTAGTATATTGCGAGCGCAGCACTTTATACCATGTGGCCACCGAAGCGGGTACGGCCGTTTTAAATTTTAATAAAGCTTTATTGATAAGCTAAACGAAGCCGTGAGAGATTGAAAGGAAAATAAATGTCCATAATATCCCATCAAAATATGCCTAGATTTTTATATTAGATCTACTGACATTGTAAATTATATTATGAGCAATAAAACCTAGTGGGACTTGGCGTATCACCTGAAATCCTCCACGTGCCATTGACAGTGCGCATAAAACAAACTGGAAAACACCACTGTTTATAATCGATAAAGTAAATGTTTACTGTGGGTAACAAGACTTTATTAAACTATTATTTTGTCATTTCCATAATTAAGATATGATACGCACATTATTAACATTCAATATCGGTGTTTGAGATATTTCTTCTTACAACACTGCCGTATCAGTTGTGCTAACAACTCTTATTTCTCGTGTCAAGCACAGCGGTAGTTAACGTACTGAAGTGTCGATTGTGCCCGTAAATATTTCTTTAAATGCATGTTTAGTGATAGCATCAGTTGTCTTAAAGCTTGACGCACACCTAATCGTATCAGAACGGAATGCTTAGGAAATTATTTACTACATGCATTTCAATGGAAGCCCACAAACTTGTTTGGATCGGATCGGAAACACGTTCGATCGGAACGGAACGAATCGGTTTGCCATGGAGGGTATATTTGGACGGATTCCGAAGATGTTCCGAAGCTATGCGCATGCGTGTACTCAGGTATTGCATCATTCTCTACTCTCACGCTCAGCTACAGTAGCCCCATGGCTTCTTTGGTGCTGACTGACAGCTAAAAGCTTTGAAAAGTTACCAGACCAAATTATGTATCCCTACGTCGAACCATATGAACTGCAAAAACATGTGTTTAGCAGCTATCACTTCTGACAGTCAAAATTTAGGTATATACCTAAANAAACGTGTGTTTAGCAGCTATCACTTCTGACGGTCAAAATGTAGGTATATACCTAAATGTTGACTGTCATAAGTCAGCTGTGAACTGTCAGTCAGCACCAAAGAAGCCTTGGAGCTACTGTATATACCTGTTGGTTTTCAATTCCTCTTCGCCGGCGATTTTTGTTTAGTTAAACATGTCTTTGGATGAAAAATTAATCAATTTGGTTCAACTAGACCCTGTGATTTATGATATTGGTAACAAACATTAATATGACAGTGTTATGAAGGAAATTGCGTGAGAGGAAATCGTGGAAATTTTAAAGGAAGCGTGTAAGTAAAATGTCACACTTTATAAACACTATCATATTATTGTTCATCTGTTATTCCTTATGAATTAATACTTTAAAGTTAATGATGTTATGATTCACTATCTTAATTTAAATTTCTACCAGTTAGTGGATGTATCAGATGTTTCAAAATGTTGGTATTGTTAATTTATTGGAGGCTTTGTTTAGCTCTAGCCATCTGGCCAGCTTCATAAATCTTTAATTATTATATATATTTTTTATAACTACTTTCCTTTGTATCGAGTGTAGCAGGTGTTCAGCTCGTTTCGCAAGTGCATTTGATATTTTCCTGGAGCAGTAAGGCACAGAGCAGAGCCACCGTTTCCCTAATTACTCATCTTCAATTCAAATATGTACTCTCTTTGGCTGCTTCCTTCTGACTGATAAAAATTCCTAACAAGTGAGAGGACAAAACTCGTTTCCGTCCGTAGGGCTCCGATTCTGAGAGTTCTGATCTGTTCTGATCCGATTAGGTGTGCGACAAGCTTATACACTTCACGAATCAGAATATTTCAGTGGTGTAGTATTAATTAAATACTAGGGCGGCTATATTGATAGGGTGTCCTCCTCCTATTTCTTTCGAGTTAAAATGCCAAGGAGACAATATTGACCATATGAACATGAATTAAGAGTATAGTACCCCTTTTAGTTCCTCCCTGACTACTACGATACTCTTGCTATACAGTATATTTGTAAACTCATAGCCCAGACTGTACATATAGCTTGTTTGAACCAAAAGTAATACAAAATATCTATATATTTACGTCTGGCAAACTATACTAATACCATTTAATTGTGTTCAAAGTTTAGGCGTACAGCGCCGGGAGAGTAAAGCTGTGCAAGCATGCGTGCAGGTTGCATTGAGCTAGGCGCGCGTCACTGCACATGTAATAATGGCAAGCACTTGCTGTGATGTAGGACCATTAATGATGACCCTAATAACGTATTCGCATTTCTAGATGGACCGGTGTGTTGTTTACTATTAATTGTGATATGTTCTGATGCCGTGCTCCGAGATGTCGAGGTGTGTAGAGCCACGCGCCTAACTCCTATGCAACTTTTTGTACGCGCATGCTTGCACAGGTTTGCTCTCTCAGCACTGTATGCCGAAACTTTGAACACAATTTAATGGCATTAGCATAGTTTGCCGGATGTAAGTTTATAGAGATTTTGTATTACTTTTGGTTCGAACAAGCTATATGTGCAGCTTGTGCTATGAGTTTTCGAGTATCCTGTATGTAATCACTTGTTCTTCTCTCATAAGAACCCTTTCCCCTGGCTGTATAGCACTTCTAAGACTTCTGCGCCTCTATTCCAAATCAGGGTTGACTGGTTTAAACTCCATTAGTTTGAACCAAGTATTTTTTTTATGAAGGGTGATTCCAATTACTGATAGAAGTTTACTTGTTTATGATACTTTAAAATTAGCCCAATTAATTTATTCAATAATCTATTTACTTGCTTGAGTGGCTGCACAGTATAAGGCGTAACTCTCGTGGTAGACTAGACTGTCGATGACAGGCAGATCGGGGCTCGAATCCCAGTCGAGTGTACTGGGAGTGATATATCGAAAATGATTTTAAATTCAACCTCCCTCGTCCCTAACTCATTAGCATAATAAGTGCATATGCGTATAACCTGAACAGGTAGTAAGAAGACGTGTTAAAAATACATATATTTAAATTAAACTCTTGGTTACTAGTATTTTAATATCCAAGCGAGATTTCTGTATGAAATCTCTTCATTTTAGTTCTCAAAATATACCAAACTTTGTGATTTAGCTTTTAATTTAATCAATAAATTATAATTTTGAGCAATACACAATGATGCATGCTCTTCAATCAAAAGTTTAACGTATTATTTACCTCAATCTGAGTTGAGACTGGACATGTATAGTTAATAATAAGCCACAAATGATTTATATTAATTTAAATTCAATAGTAAAAATTAGGCTTAGTTTAAGCCAAAAAGCTTGGTTAATATAAAAACAGCTAATTTTAATTTTTTATAAACGGATTTTTTCTAACAATGCTCCAAATAGAATGCAGACAGCAATATCTGCCAAAGATGGAGAGCTAGGACGTAGAATACTCCACCAAGAGATCTCTTAATATATATCTTGTTTTATTCTCCTATTTACTCTCTCGCCTTGGACATTCTGCAGCCCTATTCTGATCAAAGTACATAAAACCACATCTGCCAAATACTGGAGGGCTAGGACGTAGCACAAACAATACCTCCAGAGCCACTAACTATATAACTCTTGTCACCTGGTTGTAAGGCTCCTCTAATACTTTCTGCAGCCCTGCTCCGAACAGAGTGCAGACAATGGTGGCTGTTGCAGACTGGAGAGTCAGTACGAAGCAGAATCCTCCGAGAGCTGTGGCGCAGAGGATGCCGTTAGCTCCCCATTCGCCCTCGTACACTGGACTATATTGCCCGTCACTCAGTAACAAACCTGCACATATGAACTTTATAATAGGTACAAGATTCCACTACATTAAGACTTGACCGTACGGTATACACCAGGGGTGCACATATACTCGATCACGTAGTGATTTAAAGTCAATCGCCAATGAATGATAAAAGAATATTTTGTTTACTTAAATAATCAATCAGTGACCCACCCCTGTGGCTTAGTTAGCTAACGCACTAGATTCGTAATGATCTAGACTGCTGAGGACGGGAAAATAGAGGTTCGAATCTCACTCGGGTAGACTGTGGGTGGTTTCCCCTAAATGGTTTTACACTCTCCCTCCCCGCAAATGCGGGTTCACTTCCTCTAAATTCAACATTCCCAATTACTAACCAATTTGCTTAATTAGTACTCAAGTATATAGCCCGAGCGGGTAGTAAAAGGTGGTGCTAAATAAAATAATTAATCAGTGAAATATATTTTTATTTATTTATTTAGCACCCCGTCTCACTAACCGTTCGGGTTGTACGCTTGGGTACTAATTACGCTAATGGATTAAGGAATTGGGAAAGTTTAATGTAGAGGAAATGAGCCCGCATTTGCGTGTAAGAAGAGTGGAGAAATATTTAGGAAAAACCACCCCAGTTCACCCGAGTGAGATTCTAACCTTGATCTCCCCATTCTCGGCAGTCTAGATCAACACGAAACTAGCGCATTAGCTAACTATGCCCCCGAGGAAGATGTGAATTAGATAAATTGGGGAAACAGTAATGGTTCGAACAACTTAAGATATATCAAGATGACATGATTTTTTAATACTCACAGCCATTAGCAAAAAGTGTTTTTTTAAATGATGAGTCCAGTAAATGCTTTAAAACAGAAGCTTACGCTCCTCATATCCAAGTTTGAGAATAAGAACTTTGCTTATTTACCATATATGATGGCACAGTTAAAAAGTTACTCTATACATTACTAACCATATATAGATTAAATTAAAAAATATTTATTTGGGGTTTGAGAGACGTTTACAGGACCTCAAAATACTTAATAGTGTGATTTTATTTATTTTAGCGTATGCAATTCTAATATGTTGGAGAGATAGATGTGGTCTTCTACCGGCAGTGGTGAGACTGTAGTCATCTTCTGAGGTTGGGGCATAATGTAGGTGCAAGTTACTTCGTTCCGTTGAGACGAAGCGATGATAATGAAGATGATTATTTTGTGTCAGTACTATTCTTGAACCTAACTTAATATTAATTAACCAAACCATGGCAACCATAGGAACAATTCATCTTCAAGAAAAATACCTATGGTACCACAGGGAATCAAACCCGGAACTTACTAGATTGGTATCCAGGAATGCTGATCACTAGACCAAGAGGCAATCCAATATGGATATCGAAACATTGGAAACAGAAGTAGTTCAACTAAAAGCCTATATCCTTATTAAATTAATTGCTTCCGAGGATTTTTTTTTGTAAGTAGGGCCTATGTATATTGGAAGCATGTATACTCATAAAAGTATCTAAATATGCTAAAATGTGCTGAAGATTATCACGTATGTTTTTGGTCAACTTATTTGTGTGAAGCAGCATTTTCGCAAATGAAAAGGCAGACATATTGGTATCTAGGAACAAACATATTGTTAAACTCTGATTTTTACCCCTCGTCTTGTATTTAATTATTCGACACCTTTGAATTAATCGTCAAACAACGTTAAGAAAATATTTTTTTATTCTTTTGTATTTTAGCAGGTTTTTTCCTCTTCTTATTACATGTGTTATCTTTGTAAACGTTTTAAATGTTTGCTGGGTAATTATTTAACTAATCAGTGGCATAGCTATAAGGTATTTAGCTGGTGAACGGGTGAACCACAAGCTGGAGTTTACGAGTTACTGTATTTTGAGCTGCAGCTTTCGAATGACTGAGCTATTTAACCCTATATTACATGAAATCTTATGTTCAATTATATAGACTATTTAAGTAATTTCTAACAGCGTACAACCTGAATGGGTAGTAAGACGATGTGCCAAGATAATATATTTTTTCAACAGTAAAAAAAGATCTGCTTTAATGGTCGAATGGTATAAGGCATCATTCTCATGTAAAATAGGCTTGCTAATTACGGGTAGATCGTGGTCCGAATCCCGGTTGGATCTACTAAGAATGTTTTTTTATAAATGGTTTATTACTCTGCTTCCTAGCAAATGCGGGTAGATTATATCTAAAATGCTTCCTTCCTTATCCCTACCCCATTAGAGTAATTATCATATATATGCTTATAACTTGAACCAGTAGAAAGACGTGGTGATAATCAAAAATAGAAATGCTCTTCCAATTTCTAATGTAAATACCAAGGCTGTTAAAGATAAAAGCCTTAAATCTGTGTTTAAAGTTATTTTAAATTCTATAAGCAGCTTTAGAGAAGACCGCGACCCTATCGGCAGCAATAGTAACCTGTGAGTGTGGCGAGCGTGGATCCAAGAACGGCGAACAGTGCCATGATGGGGGAATATATGAGTATGGCGAGATACATGGTCGTTGAAGCTGCGGGGTCGCAGTAGCCGTACACCTGGGACATGGACAACACCACACCTGCAAACACCTGACGAAACAACTTACCATTAAACCTAGGTTAAAAAGTCACAGGAAACTCTTAAGACCCGTAGCTCGAAGGAGCCACAGTTCGTTAATTTGAAAAATGACACCTGAACATTAGAATCGAACCAGGGATTATTGACTTGGATGAATGAATATAATACTCCACGTGGTTAGATAATTTACCTAAAGATAATTTAAATATTACAAACTTCGTTGCTCATGTTCAATTAATTGTACAAGCGTTGGCTTTATCCACGTACCAACAGGATCCGTTCTAATAAACCCTACAAATGTTCTCCACGGCTGAGAATGGAAAAACACGCTATGGAGATAATATCTCTATAGCGTATTCTATAGTTAATCCTTTAGTTAAAACGTTTTAACACCAGGGCTATTCAATGGAATTAGGGTGGGAGTTTAGGGTAGGTTAGAAAAGGTCAATATTTTTTCGGTTTTTATATTAATACTTATTTTGGTAGAAATAAATAAAATATCTCTCCAGTAGAAACAAACATTTTAATTTTCTCCACATGGTGACCTCAACAGTTCTTGAATATCTTTCAAGAGTGTTTTAAAATTTAATTTCAACTTGATCTCTTGGGTGACCTGGCGGTCTAGGGGTAATGTGTCAGACTTCTGTGCTGGCGGCCGGGGCTCAAACCTCGGTCCCGGCACAGATTTATCTGATTACCAAACCCTTCCTTCACCTCTGACA